>CM035814.1:6160399-6447899 GCA_020458035.1 Magallana ariakensis
TTTCGGACGGTTGTTGTGTCCGCCTGTGTACCTGATTGTGTTGTAGTGGATTCTGCCGAAATTGATAGAGCTTAAAATAGATTGCGTTGAAGTAATGGTTTCTGTGGTTGTCTCTGTTGACGATTCTGCCAATGATGTTGTTTCAGGAGCAGTTGGAGTACTTTCTGTTCCAGCACTTGGAGAGAGTTCAGTAGAGGTTCCTTCTGTAGAGACCGAAGTGGCCACACTTGTACTCTCCTGACTTGTGAGTGTAGAGGTCAATGTTGTTGTTTCCTGCGATGTTGGCAATTGTGTACTTTGTTGTGTGGTCGATGAAGTTTCGCCAGTGGTTTCCGTTGAGCTTGTAACGGAAGAAGTTTCAGACTGTGTTTCTGACGGCGTTGTTGTTTCTGCAGTCAAATATTCAGTGGTTGTCTCGCTGGTGGTAGTGGTGTACGCAGCTGTACTTTCTGCACTACTGGAAGATGTTGTTGAGGGCTGCTCAGAGGAAGTTTCAGATACTGACACCTGACTGGTGGTACTTGTTCAGTTGCGAGGCTAGTTGAGAAAGTACTTTGCTCACTCGATGGGCCAATAGATGTGAAACTTGTTTCGACGGTTGTTGTGTCCGCCTGTGTACCTGATTGTGTTGTAGTGGATTCTGCCGAAATTGTAGAGCTTAAAATAGATTGCGTAGAAGTAATGGTTTCTGTGGTTGTCTCTGTTGACGAGCCTGCCAATGATGTTGTTTCAGGAGCAGTTGAAGTACTTTCTGTACCAGCACTTGGAGAGAGTTCAGTAGAGGTTCCTTCTGTAGAGACCGAAGTGGCCACACTTGTACTCTCCTGACTTGTGAGTGTAGAGGTCAATGTTGTTGTTTCCTGCGATGTTGGCAATTGTGTACTTTGTTGTGTGGTCGATGAAGTTTCGCCAGTGGTTTCCGTTGAGCTTGTAACGGAAGAAGTTATAGACTGTATTTCTGACGGCGTTGTTGTTTCTGCAGTCAAATATTCAGTGGTTGTCTCGCTGGTGGTAGTGGTGTACGCAGCTGTACTTTCTGCACTACTGGAAGATGTTGTTGAGGGCTGCTCAGAGGAAGTTTCAGACACTGACACCTGACTGGTGGTACTTTGTTCAGTTGCGAGGCTAGTTGAGGAAGTACTTTGCTCACGTGATGGGCCAGTAGATGTGAAACTTGTTTCGACGGTTGTTGTGTCCGCTTGTGTACCTGTTTGTGTTGTAGTGGATTCTTCCGAAATTGTAGAGCTTAAAATAGATTGCGTTGAAGTAATGGTTTCCGTGGTTGTCTCTGTGGACGAGCCTGCCAATGATGTTGTTTCAGGAGCAGTTGAAGTACTTTCTGTACCAGCACTTGGAGAGAGTTCAGTAGAGGTTCCTTCTGTAGAGACCGAAGTGGCCACACTTGTACTCTCCTGACTTGTGAGTGTAGAGGTCAATGTTGTTGTTTCCTGCGATGTTGGCAATTGTGTACTTTGTTGTGTGGTCGATGAAGTTTCGCCAGTGGTTTCCGATGAGCTTGTAACGGAAGAAGTTTCAGACTGTGTTTCTGACGGCGTTGTTGTTTCTGCAGTCAAAGATTCAGTGGTTGTCTCGCTGCTGGTAGTGGTGTACGCAGCTGTACTTTCTGCACTACTGGAAGATGTTGTTGAGGGCTGCTCAGAGGAAGTTTCAGACACTGACACCTGACTGGTGGTACTTTGTTCAGTTGCGAGGCTAGTTGAGGAAGTACTTTGCTCACTCGATGGGCCAGTAGATGTGAAACTTGTTTCGACGGTTGTTGTGTCCGCCTGTGTACTTGATTGTGTTGTAATGGATTCTTCCGAAATTGTAGAGCTTAAAATAGATTGCGTAGAAGTAATGGTTTCTGTGTTTGTCTCTGTTGACGAGCCTGCCAATGATGTTGTTTCAGGAGCAGTTGAAGTACTTTCTGTACCAGCACTTGGAGAGAGTTCAGTAGAGGTTCCTTCTGTAGAGACCGAAGTGGCCACACTTGTACTCTCCTGACTTGTGAGTGTAGAGGTCAATGTTGTTGTTTCCTGCGATGTTGGCAATTGTGTACTTTGTTGTGTGGTCGATGAAGTTTCGCCAGTGGTTTCCGTTGAGCTTGTAACGGAAGAAGTTTCAGACTGTGTTTCTGACGGCGTTGTTGTTTCTGCAGTCAAAGATTCAGTGGTTGTCTCGCTGGAGGTAGTGATGTACGCAGCTGTACTTTCTGCACTACTGGAAGATGTTGTTGAGGGCTGCTCAGAGGAAGTTTCAGACACTGACACCTGACTGGTGGTACTTTGTTCAGTTGCGAGGCTAGTTGAGGAAGTGCTTTGCTCACTTGATGGGCCAGTAGATGTGAAACTTGTTTCGACGGTTGTTGTGTCCGCCTGTGTACCTGATTGTGTTGTAGTGGATTCTTCCGAAATTGTAGAGCTTAAAATAGATTGCGTTGAAGTAATGGTTTCTGTGGTTGTCTCTGTTGACGAGCCTGCCAATGATGTTGTTTCAGGAGCAGTTGAAGTACTTTCTGTACCAGCACTTGGAGAGAGTTCAGTAGAGGTTCCTTCTGTAGAGACCGAAGTGGCCACACTTGTACTCTCCTGACTTGTGAGTGTAGAGGTCAATGTTGTTGTTTCCTGCGATGTTGGCAATTGTGTACTTTGTTGTGTGGTCGATGAAGTTTCGCCAGTGGTTTCCGTTGAGCTTGTAACGGAAGAAGTTTCAGACTGTGTTTCTGACGGTGTTGTTGTTTCTGCAGTCAAAGATTCAGTGGTTGTCTCGCTGGAGGTAGTGATGTACGCAGCTGTACTTTCTGCACTACTGGAAGATGTTGTTGAGGGCTGCTCAGAGGAAGTTTCAGATACTGACACCTGACTGGTGGTACTTTGTTCAGTTGCGAGGCTAGTTGAGGAAGTACTTTGCTCACTCGATGGGCCAATAGATGTGAAACTTGTTTCGACGGTTGTTGTGTCCGCCTGTGTACCTGATTGTGTTGTAGTGGATTCTTCCGAAATTGTAGAGCTTAAAATAGATTGCGTTGAAGTAATGGTTTCTGTGGTTGTCTCTGTTGACGAGCCTGCCAATGATGTTGTTTCAGGAGCAGTTGAAGTACTTTCTGTACCAGCACTTGGAGAGAGTTCAGTAGAGGTTCCTTCTGTAGAGACCGAAGTGGCCACACTTGTACTCTCCTGACTTGTGAGTGTAGAGGTCAATGTTGTTGTTTCCTGCGATGTTGGCAATTGTGTACTTTGTTGTGTGGTCGATGAAGTTTCGCCAGTGGTTTCCGTTGAGCTTGTAACGGAAGAAGTTATAGACTGTATTTCTGACGGCGTTGTTGTTTCTGCAGTCAAATATTCAGTGGTTGTCTCGCTGGTGGTAGTGGTGTACGCAGCTGTACTTTCTGCACTACTGGAAGATGTTGTTGAGGGCTGCTCAGAGGAAGTTTCAGACACTGACACCTGACTGGTGGTACTTTGTTCAGTTGCGAGGCTAGTTGAGGAAGTACTTTGCTCACGTGATGGGCCAGTAGATGTGAAACTTGTTTCGACGGTTGTTGTGTCCGCTTGTGTACCTGTTTGTGTTGTAGTGGATTCTTCCGAAATTGTAGAGCTTAAAATAGATTGCGTTGAAGTAATGGTTTCCGTGGTTGTCTCTGTGGACGAGCCTGCCAATGATGTTGTTTCAGGAGCAGTTGAAGTACTTTCTGTACCAGCACTTGGAGAGAGTTCAGTAGAGGTTCCTTCTGTAGAGACCGAAGTGGCCACACTTGTACTCTCCTGACTTGTGAGTGTAGAGGTCAATGTTGTTGTTTCCTGCGATGTTGGCAATTGTGTACTTTGTTGTGTGGTCGATGAAGTTTCGCCAGTGGTTTCCGATGAGCTTGTAACGGAAGAAGTTTCAGACTGTGTTTCTGACGGCGTTGTTGTTTCTGCAGTCAAAGATTCAGTGGTTGTCTCGCTGCTGGTAGTGGTGTACGCAGCTGTACTTTCTGCACTACTGGAAGATGTTGTTGAGGGCTGCTCAGAGGAAGTTTCAGACACTGACACCTGACTGGTGGTACTTTGTTCAGTTGCGAGGCTAGTTGAGGAAGTACTTTGCTCACTCGATGGGCCAGTAGATGTGAAACTTGTTTCGACGGTTGTTGTGTCCGCCGGTGTACTTGATTGTGTTGTAATGGATTCTTCCGAAATTGTAGAGCTTAAAATAGATTGCGTAGAAGTAATGGTTTCTGTGTTTGTCTCTGTTGACGAGCCTGCCAATGATGTTGTTTCAGGAGCAGTTGAAGTACTTTCTGTACCAGCACTTGGAGAGAGTTCAGTAGAGGTTCCTTCTGTAGAGACCGAAGTGGCCACACTTGTACTCTCCTGACTTGTGAGTGTAGAGGTCAATGTTGTTGTTTCCTGCGATGTTGGCAATTGTGTACTTTGTTGTGTGGTCGATGAAGTTTCGCCAGTGGTTTCCGTTGAGCTTGTAACGGAAGAAGTTTCAGACTGTGTTTCTGACGGCGTTGTTGTTTCTGCAGTCAAAGATTCAGTGGTTGTCTCGCTGGAGGTAGTGATGTACGCAGCTGTACTTTCTGCACTACTGGAAGATGTTGTTGAGGGCTGCTCAGAGGAAGTTTCAGACACTGACACCTGACTGGTGGTACTTTGTTCAGTTGCGAGGCTAGTTGAGGAAGTGCTTTGCTCACTTGATGGGCCAGTAGATGTGAAACTTGTTTCGACGGTTGTTGTGTCCGCCTGTGTACCTGATTGTGTTGTAGTGGATTCTTCCGAAATTGTAGAGCTTAAAATAGATTGCGTTGAAGTAATGGTTTCTGTGGTTGTCTCTGTTGACGAGCCTGCCAATGATGTTGTTTCAGGAGCAGTTGAAGTACTTTCTGTACCAGCACTTGGAGAGAGTTCAGTAGAGGTTCCTTCTGTAGAGACCGAAGTGGCCACACTTGTACTCTCCTGACTTGTGAGTGTAGAGGTCAATGTTGTTGTTTCCTGCGATGTTGGCAATTGTGTACTTTGTTGTGTGGTCGATGAAGTTTCGCCAGTGGTTTCCGTTGAGCTTGTAACGGAAGAAGTTTCAGACTGTGTTTCTGACGGCGTTGTTGTTTCTGCAGTCAAAGATTCAGTGGTTGTCTCGCTGGAGGTAGTGATGTACGCAGCTGTACTTTCTGCACTACTGGAAGATGTTGTTGAGGGCTGCTCAGAGGAAGTTTCAGATACTGACACCTGACTGGTGGTACTTTGTTCAGTTGCGAGGCTAGTTGAGGAAGTACTTTGCTCACTCGATGGGCCAATAGATGTGAAACTTGTTTCGACGGTTGTTGTGTCCGCCTGTGTACCTGATTGTGTTGTAGTGGATTCTTCCGAAATTGTAGAGCTTAAAATAGATTGCGTTGAAGTAATGGTTTCCGTGGTTGTCTCTGTTGACGAGCCTGCCAATGATGTTGTTTCAGGAGCAGTTGAAGTACTTTCTGTACCAGCACTTGGAGAGAGTTCAGTAGAGGTTCCTTCTGTAGAGACCGAAGTGGCCACACTTGTACTCTCCTGACTTGTGAGTGTAGAGGTCAATGTTGTTGTTTCCTGCGATGTTGGCAATTGTGTACTTTGTTGTGTGGTCGATGAAGTTTCGCCAGTGGTTTCCGTTGAGCTTGTAACGGAAGAAGTTTCAGAATGTGTTGCTGACGGCGTTGTTGTTTCTGCAGTCAAAGATTCAGTGGTTGTCTCGCTGGAGGTAGTGATGTACGCAGCTGTACTTTCTGCACTACTGTAAGATGTTGTTGAGGGCTGCTCAGAGGAAGTTTCAGACACTGACACCTGACTGGTGGTACTTTGTTCAGTTGCGAGGCTAGTTGAGGAAGTACTTTGCTCACTTGATGGGCCAGTAGATGTGAAACTTGTTTCGACGGTTGATGTATCCGCTTGTGTACCTGTTTGTGTTGTAGTGGATTCTTCCGAAATTGTAGAGCTTAAAATAGATTGCGTAGAAGTAATGGTTTCCGTGGTTGTCTCTGTTGACGAGCCTGCCAATGATGTTGTTTCAGGAGCAGTTGAAGTACTTTCTGTACCAGCACTTGGAGAGAGTTCAGTAGAGGTTCCTTCTGTAGAGACCGAAGTGGCCACACTTGTACTCTCCTGACTTGTGAGTGTAGAGGTCAATGTTGTTGTTTCCTGCGATGTTGGCAATTGTGTACTTTGTTGTGTGGTCGATGAAGTTTCGCCAGTGGTTTCCGTTGAGCTTGTAACGGAAGAAGTTTCAGACTGTGTTTCTGACGGCGTTGTTGTTTCTGCAGTCAAATATTCAGTGGTTGTCTCGCTGGTGGTAGTGGTGTACGCAGCTGTACTTTCTGCACTACTGGAAGATGTTGTTGAGGGCTGCTCAGAGGAAGTTTCAGACACTGACACCTGACTGGTGGTACTTTGTTCAGTTGCGAGGCTAGTTGAGGAAGTACTTTGCTCACTCGATGGGCCAGTAGATGTGAAACTTGTTTCGACGGTTGTTGTGTCCGCCTGTGTACCTGATTGTGTTGTAATGGATTCTTCCGAAATTGTAGAGCTTAAAATAGATTGCGTTGAAGTAATGGTTTCTGTGGTTGTCTCTGTTGACGAGCCTGGCAATGATGTTGTTTCAGGAGCAGTTGAAGTACTTTCTATACCAGCACTTGGAGAGAGTTCAGTAGAGGTTCCTTCTGTAGAGACCGAAGTGGCCACACTTGTACTCTCCTGACTTGTGAGTGTAGAGGTCAATGTTGTTGTTTCCTGCGATGTTGGCAATTGTGTACTTTGTTGTGTGATCGATGAAGTTTCGCCAGTGGTTTCCGTTGAGCTTGTAACGGAAGAAGTTTCAGACTGTGTTTCTGACGGCGTTGTTGGTTCTGCAGTCAACGATTCAGTGGTTGTCTCGCTGGTGGTAGTGATGTACGCAGCTGTACTTTCTGCACTACTGGAAGATGTTGTTGAGGGCTGCTCAGAGGAAGTTTCAGACACTGACACCTGACTGGTGGTACTTTGTTCAGTTGCGAGGCTAGTTGAGGAAGTACTTTGCTCACTTGATGGGCCAGTAGATGTGAAACTTGTTTCGACGGTTGTTGTGTCCGCCTGTGTACCTGATTGTGTTGTAGTGGAATTTTTCGAAATTGTAGAGCTTAAAATAGATTGCGTTGAAGTAATGGTTTCTGTGGTTGTCTCTGTTGACGAGCCTGCCAATGATGTTGTTTCAGGAGCAGTTGGAGTACTTTCTGTTCCAGCACTTGGAGAGAGTTCAGTAGAGGTTCCTTCTGTAGAGACCGAAGTGGCCACACTTGTACTCTCCTGACTTGTGAGTGTAGAGGTCAATGTTGTTGTTTCCTGCGATGTTGGCAATTGTGTACTTTGTTGTGTGGTCGATGAAGTTTCGCCAGTGGTTTCCGTTGAGCTTGTAACGGAAGAAGTTTCAGACTGTGTTTCTGACGGCGTTGTTGTTTCTGCAGTCAAATATTCAGTGGTTGTCTCGCTGGTGGTAGTGGTGTACGCAGCTGTACTTTCTGCACTACTGGAAGATGTTGTTGAGGGCTGCTCAGAGGAAGTTTCAGACACTGACACCTGACTGGTGGTACTTTGTTCAGTTGCGAGGCTAGTTGAGGAAGTACTTTGCTCACTTGATGGGCCAGTAGATGTGAAACTTGTTTCGACGGTTGTTGTGTCCGCTTGTGTACCTGTTTGTGTTGTAGTGGATTCTTCCGAAATTATAGAGCTTAAAATAGATTGCGTAGAAGTAATGGTTTCCGTGGTTTTCTCTGTTGACGAGCCTGCCAATGATGTTGTTTCAGGAGCAGTTGAAGTACTTTCTGTACCAGCACTTGGAGAGAGTTCAGTAGAGGTTCCTTCTGTAGAGACCGAAGTGGCCACACTTGTACTCTCCTGACTTGTGAGTGTAGAGGTCAATGTTGTTGTTTCCTGCGATGTTGGCAATTGTGTACTTTGTTGTGTGGTCGATGAAGTTTCGCCAGTGGTTTCCGTTGAGCTTGTAACGGAAGAAGTTTCAGACTGTGTTGCTAACGGCGTTGTTGTTTCTGCAGTCAAAGATTCAGTGGTTGTCTCGCTGCTGGTAGTGATGTACGCAGCTGTACTTTCTGCACTACTGTAAGATGTTGTTGAGGGCTGCTCAGAGGAAGTTTCAGACACTGACACCTGACTGGTGGTACTTTGTTCAGTTGCGAGGCTAGTTGAGGAAGTACTTTGCTCACTCGATGGGCCAGTAGATGTGAAACTTGTTTCGACGGTCGTTGTGTCCGCTTGTGTACCTGATTGTGTTGTAATGGATTCTTCCGAAATTGTAGAGCTTAAAATAGATTGCGTAGAAGTAATGGTTTCTGTGTTTGTCTCTGTGGACGAGCCTGGCAATGATGTTGTTTCAGGAGCAGTTGAAGTACTTTCTGTACCAGCACTTGGAGAGAGTTCAGTAGAGGTTCCTTCTGTAGAGACCGAAGTGGCCACACTTGTACTCTCCTGACTTGTGAGTGTAGAGGTCAATGTTGTTGTTTCCTGCGATGTTGGCAATTGTGTACTTTGTTGTGTGGTCGATGAAGTTTCGCCAGTGGTGTCCGTTGAGCTTGTAACGGAAGAAGTTTCAGACTGTGTTTCTGACGGCGTTGTTGGTTCTGCAGTCAAAGATTCAGTGGTTGTCTCGCTGGTGGTAGTGATGTACGCAGCTGTACTTTCTGCATTACTGGAAGATGTTGTTGAGGGCTGCTCAGAGGAAGTTTCAGACACTGACACCTGACTGGTGGTACTTTGTTCAGTTGCGAGGCTAGTTGAGGAAGTACTTTGCTCACTTGATGGGCCAGTAGATGTGAAACTTGTTTCGACGGTTGTTGTGTCCGCCTGTGTACCTGATTGTGTTGTAGTGGATTCTTCCGAAATTGTAGAGCTTAAAATAGATTGCGTTGAAGTAATGGTTTCTGTGGTTGTCTCTGTTGACGAGCCTGCCAATGATGTTGTTTCAGTAGCAGTTGGAGTACTTTCTGTACCAGCACTTGGAGAGAGTTCAGTAGAGGTTCCTTCTGTAGAGACCGAAGTGGCCACACTTGTACTCTCCTGACTTGTGAGTGTAGAGGTCAATGTTGTTGTTTCCTGCGATGTTGGCAATTGTGTACTTTGTTGTGTGGTCGATGAAGTTTCGCCAGTGGTGTCCGTTGAGCTTGTAACGGAAGAAGTTTCAGACTGTGTTTCTGACGGCGTTGTTGGTTCTGCAGTCAAAGATTCAGTGGTTGTCTCGCTGCTGGTAGTGATGTACGCAGCTGTACTTTCTGCACTACTGGAAGATGTTGTTGAGGGCTGCTCAGAGGAAGTTTCAGACACTGACACCTGACTGGTGGTACTTTGTTCAGTTGCGAGGCTAGTTGAGGAAGTACTTTGCTCACTTGATGGGCCAGTAGATGTGAAACTTGTTTCGACGGTTGTTGTGTCCGCTTGTTTACCTGTTTGTGTTGTAGTGGATTCTTCCGAAATTATAGAGCTTAAAATAGATTGCGTAGAAGTAATGGTTTCTGTGGTTTTCTCTGTTGACGAGCCTGGCAATGATGTTGTTTCAGGAGCAGTTGAAGTACTTTCTGTACCAGCACTTGGAGAGAGTTCAGTAGAGGTTCCTTCTGTAGAGACCGAAGTGGCCACACTTGTACTCTCCTGACTTGTGAGTGTAGAGGTCAATGTTGTTGTTTCCTGCGATGTTGGCAATTGTGTACTTTGTTGTGTGGTCGATGAAGTTTCGCCAGTGGTGTCCGTTGAGCTTGTAACGGAAGAAGTTTCAGACTGTGTTTCTGACGGCGTTGTTGGTTCTGCAGTCAAAGATTCAGTGGTTGTCTCGCTGGTGGTAGTGATGTACGCAGCTGTACTTTCTGCATTACTGGAAGATGTTGTTGAGGGCTGCTCAGAGGAAGTTTCAGACACTGACACCTGACTGGTGGTACTTTGTTCAGTTGCGAGGCTAGTTGAGGAAGTACTTTGCTCACTTGATGGGCCAGTAGATGTGAAACTTGTTTCGACGGTTGTTGTGTCCGCCTGTGTACCTGATTGTGTTGTAGTGGATTCTTCCGAAATTGTAGAGCTTAAAATAGATTGCGTTGAAGTAATGGTTTCTGTGGTTGTCTCTGTTGACGAGCCTGCCAATGATGTTGTTTCAGTAGCAGTTGGAGTACTTTCTGTACCAGCACTTGGAGAGAGTTCAGTAGAGGTTCCTTCTGTAGAGACCGAAGTGGCCACACTTGTACTCTCCTGACTTGTGAGTGTAGAGGTCAATGTTGTTGTTTCCTGCGATGTTGGCAATTGTGTACTTTGTTGTGTGGTCGATGAAGTTTCGCCAGTGGTGTCCGTTGAGCTTGTAACGGAAGAAGTTTCAGACTGTGTTTCTGACGGCGTTGTTGGTTCTGCAGTCAAAGATTCAGTGGTTGTCTCGCTGGTGGTAGTGATGTACGCAGCTGTACTTTCTGCATTACTGGAAGATGTTGTTGAGGGCTGCTCAGAGGAAGTTTCAGACACTGACACCTGACTGGTGGTACTTTGTTCAGTTGCGAGGCTAGTTGAGGAAGTACTTTGCTCACTTGATGGGCCAGTAGATGTGAAACTTGTTTCGACGGTTGTTGTGTCCGCCTGTGTACCTGATTGTGTTGTAGTGGATTCTTCCGAAATTGTAGAGCTTAAAATAGATTGCGTTGAAGTAATGGTTTCTGTGGTTGTCTCTGTTGACGAGCCTGCCAATGATGTTGTTTCAGTAGCAGTTGGAGTACTTTCTGTACCAGCACTTGGAGAGAGTTCAGTAGAGGTTCCTTCTGTAGAGACCGAAGTGGCCACACTTGTACTCTCCTGACTTGTGAGTGTAGAGGTCAATGTTGTTGTTTCCTGCGATGTTGGCAATTGTGTACTTTGTTGTGTGGTCGATGAAGTTTCGCCAGTGGTGTCCGTTGAGCTTGTAACGGAAGAAGTTTCAGACTGTGTTTCTGACGGCGTTGTTGGTTCTGCAGTCAAAGATTCAGTGGTTGTCTCGCTGCTGGTAGTGATGTACGCAGCTGTACTTTCTGCACTACTGGAAGATGTTGTTGAGGGCTGCTCAGAGGAAGTTTCAGACACTGACACCTGACTGGTGGTACTTTGTTCAGTTGCGAGGCTAGTTGAGGAAGTACTTTGCTCACTTGATGGGCCAGTAGATGTGAAACTTGTTTCGACGGTTGTTGTGTCCGCCTGTGTACCTGATTGTGTTGTAGTGGATTCTTCCGAAATTGTAGAGCTTAAAATAGATTGCGTTGAAGTAATGGTTTCTGTGGTTGTCTCTGTTGACGAGCCTGCCAATGATGTTGTTTCAGGAGCAGTTGGAGTACTTTCTGTTCCAGCACTTGGAGAGAGTTCAGTAGAGGTTCCTTCTGTAGAGACCGAAGTGGCCACACTTGTACTCTCCTGACTTGTGAGTGTAGAGGTCAATGTTGTTGTTTCCTGCGATGTTGGCAATTGTGTACTTTGTTGTGTGGTTGATGAAGTTTCGCCAGTGGTTTCCGTTGAGCTTGTAACGGAAGAAGTTTCAGACTGTGATGCTGACGGCGTTGTTGTTTCTGCAGTCAAAGACTCAGTGGTTGTCTCGCTGGTGGTAGTGATGTACGCAGCTGTACTTTCTGCACTACTGGAAGATGTTGTTGAGGTCTGATCAGAGCCGGTTGTTGTGTCCGCCTGTGTACCTGATTGTGTTGTAGTAGATTCTGCTGATATTGTAGAGCTTGAAATAGATTGCGTAGAAGTAATGGTTTCTGTGGTGGTCTCTGTTGACGAGCCTGCCAATGATGTTGTTTCAGGAGCAGTTGAAGTACTTTCTGTACCAGCACTTGGAGAGAGTTCAGTAGAGGTTCCTTCTGTAGAGACCGAAGTGGCCACACTTGTACTCTCCTGACTTGTGAGTGTAGAGGTCAATGTTGTTGTTTCCTGGGATGTTGGCAATTGTGTACTTTGTTGTGTGGTCGATGAAGTTTCGCCAGTGGTTTCCGATGAGCTTGTAACGGAAGAAGTTTCAGACTGTGTTTCTGACGGCGTTGTTGTTTCTGCAGTCAAAGATTCAGTGGTTGTCTCGCTGGAGGTAGTGATGTACGCAGCTGTACTTTCTGCACTACTGGAAGATGTTGTTGAGGGCTGCTCAGAGGAAGTTTCAGACACTGACACCTGACTGGTGGTACTTTGTTCAGTTGCGAGGCTAGTTGAGGAAGTACTTTGCTCACTTGATGGGCCAGTAGATGTGAAACTTGTTTCGACGGTTGTTGTGTCCGCCTGTGTACCTGATTGTGTTGTAGTGGATTCTTCCGAAATTGTAGAGCTTAAAATAGATTGCGTTGAAGTAATGGTTTCTGTGGTTGTCTCTGTTGACGAGCCTGCCAATGATGTTGTTTCAGGAGCAGTTGGAGTACTTTCTGTACCAGCACTTGGAGAGAGTTCAGTAGAGGTTCCTTCTGTAGAGACCGAAGTGGCCACACTTGTACTCTCCTGACTTGTGAGTGTAGAGGTCAATGTTGTTGTTTCCTGCGATGTTGGCAATTGTGTACTTTGTTGTGTGGTCGATGAAGTTTCGCCAGTGGTTTCCGTTGAGCTTGTAACGGAAGTAGTTTCAGACTGTGATGCTGACGGCGTTGTTGTTTCTGCAGTCAAAGACTCAGTGGTTGTCTCGCTGGTGGTAGTGTTGTACGCAGCTGTACTTTCTGCACTACTGGAAGATGTTGTTGAGGTCTGATCAGAGCCGGTTGTTGTGTCCGCCTGTGTACCTGATTGTGTTGTAGTGGATTCTTCCGAAATTGTAGAGCTTAAAATAGATTGCGTAGAAGTAATGGTTTCTGTGGTTGTCTCTGTTGACGAGCCTGCCAATGATGTTGTTTCAGGAGCAGTTGAAGTACTTTCTGTACCAGCACTTGGAGAGAGTTCAGTAGAGGTTCCTTCTGTAGAGACCGAAGTGGCCACACTTGTACTCTCCTGACTTGTGAGTGTAGAGGTCAATGTTGTTGTTTCCTGCGATGTTGGCAATTGTGTACTTTGTTGTGTGGTCGATGAAGTTTCGCCAGTGGTTTCCGTTGAGCTTGTAACGGAAGAAGTTTCAGACTGTGTTTCTGACGGCGTTGTTGTTTCTGCAGTCAAAGATTCAGTGGTTGTCTCGCTGGTGGTAGTGATGTACGCAGCTGTACTTTCTGCACTACTGGAAGATGTTGTTGAGGGCTGCTCAGAGGAAGTTTCAGACACTGACACCTGACTGGTAGTACTTTGTTCAGTTGCGAGGCTAGTTGAGGAAGTACTTTGCTCACTTGATGGGCCAGTAGATGTGAAACCTGTTTCGACGGTTGTTGTGTCCGCCTGTGTACCTGACTGTGTTGTATTAGATTCTGTCGAAATTGTAGAGCTTGAAATAGATTGCGTAGAAGAATTAGTTTCTGTTGTGGTCTCTGTTGACGAGTCTGCCAATGATGATGTTTCAGGAGCAGTTGAAGTACTCTCTGTACCAGCACTTGGTGAGAGTTCAGTAGAGATTCTCTCTGTAGAGACAGAAGTGGCCACACTTGTACTCTCCTGACTTGTGAGTGTAGATGTCAATGTTGTTGTTTCCTGCGATGTTGGCGTGCTTTGTTGTGTGGTCGATAAAGTTTCGCCAGTGGTTTCCGTTGAGCTTGTAACGGAAGAAGTTTCAGACTGTGTTGCTAACGGCGTTGTTGTTTCTGCAGTGAAAGATTCAGTGGTTGTCTCACTTGTGGTACTGCTGTCCGCATCTGTATTTTCTGCACTACTGGAAGATGTTGTGGAGGGCTGCTCAGAGGAAGTTTCAGACACTGACACCTGGCTGGTGGTACTTTGTTCAGTTGCGAGGCTAGTTGAAGTAACCCTTTGCTCACTTGATGGGCCAGTAGATGTGACACTTGTTTCGACGGTTGTTGTGTCCGCCTGTGTACCTGATTGTGTTGTAGTAGATTCTGCCGAAATTGTAGAGCTTAAAATGGATTGCGTAGAAGTAATGGTTTCCGTGGTGGTCTCTGTTGACGAGTCTGCCAATGATGATGTTTCAGGAGCAGTTGAAGTACTTTCTGTACCAGCACTTGGTGAGAGTTCAGTAGAGGTTCCTTCTGTAGAGACCGAAGTGGCCACACTTGTACTCTCCTGACTTGTGAGTGTAGAGGTCAATGTTGTTGTTTCCTGCGATGTTGGCAATTGTGTACTTTGTTGTGTGGTCGATGAAGTTTCGCCAGTGGTTTCCGTTGAGCTTGTAACGGAAGAAGTTTCAGACTGTGTTTCTGACGGCGTTGTTGTTTCTGCAGTCAAAGATTCAGTGGTTGTCTCGCTGCTGGTGGTAGTGATGTACGCAGCTGTACTTTCTGCACTACTGGAAGATGTTGTTGAGGGCTGCTCAGAGGAAGTTTCAGACACTGACACCTGACTGGTGGTACTTTGTTCAGTTGCGAGGCTAGTTGAGGAAGTACTTTGCTCACTTGATGGGCCAGTAGATGTGAAACTTGTTTCGACGGTTGTTGTGTCCGCCTGTGAACCTGATTGTGTTGTAGTAGATTCTGCCGAAATTGTAGAGCTTGAAATAGATTGCGTTGAAGAAATAGTTTCTGTTGTGGTCTCTGTTGACGAGTCTGCCAATGATGATGTTTCAGGAGCAGTTGAAGTACTCTCTGTATCAGCACTTGGTGAGAGTTCAGTATAGATTCTCTCTGTAGAGACCGAAGTGGCCACACTTGTACTCTCCTGACTTGTGAGTGTAGAGGTCAATGTTGTTGTTTCCTGCGATGTTGGCAATTGTGTACTTTGTTGTGTGGTCGATGAAGTTTCGCCAGTGGTTTCCGTTGAGCTTGTAACGGAAGAAGTTTCAGACAGTGTTGCTAACGGCGTTGTTGTTTCTGCAGTCAAAGATTCAGTGGTTGTCTCACTTGTGGTACTGGTGTCCGCATCTCTATTTTCTGCACTACTGGAAGATGTTGTGGAGGGCTGCTCAGAGGAAGTTTCAGACACTGACACCTGACTGGTGGTACTTTGTTCAGTTGCGAGGCTAGTTGAAGTAATACTTTGCTCACTTGATGGGCCAGTAGATGTGAAACTTGTTTCGACGGTTGTTGTGTCCGTCTGTGTACCTGATTGTGTTGTAGTGGATTCTTCCGAAATTGTAGAGCTTAAAATAGATTGCGTAGAAGTAATGGTTTCTGTGGTGGTCTCTGTTGAAAATTCTTCCTGTGATGAAGTTTCAGGATCAGTTGAAGTACTTTCTGTACCAGCACTTGGAGAGAGTTCAGTAGAGGTTCCTTCTGTAGAGACCGAAGTGGCCACACTTGTACTCTCCTGACTTGTGAGTGTAAGGGTCAATGTTGTTTCCTGCGATGTTGGCAATTGTGTTCTTTGTTGTGTGGTCGATGAAGTTTCGCCAGTGGTTTCCGTTGAGCTTGTAACGGAAGTAGTTTCAGACTGTGTTGCTAACGGCGTTGTTGTTTCTGCAGTCAAAGATTCAGTGATTGTCTCGCTGGTGGTAGTGGTGTACGCAGCTGTACTTTCTGCGCTACTGGAAGATGTTGTTGAGGGCTGCTCAGAGGAAGTTTCAGACACTGACACCTGGCTGGTGGTTTGTTCAGTTTCGCTAGTGGTTTCTGTTGGAATTGTGAATGAGGTATGATCATTGTCTGAAACAGTAGTCAGCTGTTCGCTGTCTGTTTGTGTCGCATAGGGACTTGATGAAACGAAAGCTGTACTTTGACTCGTCGTTTGCGAGATAGATGTTTCAGAAGTATCTATTTCCGAGAGTGTTGTTGAAAGTTGCGTTGACGACAAAACTGATGTATTTGCTGGAAATGTTGTTGTATCTTGAGCAATTGTAGATTCTTCTGTTGATGTTATTTGAGCAGGTGTTGTCGTCTGTTCTGTCACCGGTATCGAGGACCCTAAGGTATTTACAGTTGATATTGCCAAAGTTTCATCCGTCAATTGAGATGAACTGGAAGTTGATTCCATTCCAATTGATGAACTTACTTCTGATGAACTTGTTGAACTTTCCACATAACTTTTACTAGTGGTCTCTGTTTCATTAGATAATGTACTATTTGAAACGATTGTACTTGCATCCGAAGTATCTTCGGATGATTGTTGAACACTTTCGGTTGAGGAAATAACGTCGGTTGTGACATTGTTTAATATTTGCCCCGCGTTGAGTGGCTCGGAAATCTCTATTGATCCTTGATCTGTGGCACCAGGAGGAGTTGAAGACAAGGTGGATGACTCTGTTGATGAAAGATCAGTGGACGAGGGGTACACTAGCTGAGGAAAAAGCAGGAGTACTAATACCACCAGGTTGACTGTCTGTCTTAAAACCGCTTTGTTCATCACTTTATTTTCATTGTGTCTGAAAAAAAAGATTACAAATTATTAATCGTATTAGTTGTGAGAGATATTTTATCCAAGATTTTTTTAGGTACATAATATTTGATACATCATTGACATCCTTGTATATATTTTTGTAGTCTGCTTAAAAGTGAGTTGGTTCGTGGGATTTTTTATATTACGTCTCGACTAAAGGTAAAACTAAATAAATGTTATCATTGTACAAATAGTTTACTATTCATAGTTCAAGGGGTTCATTATTTCTTGGGAACAAGGAACCAACCCGAGAAAATTAAGGTCCAACAAGTACTAATACTTTACTTTTACAACATGTTTTATAGTGATTTGCCGAAGCGCAGTGTATTCAGCATGCGGTCATTTCTTCTATTGTTTTATTGTAAAAAATTCTTGGTGGTTTTTTTTTTCAATATAAAACTCATGCATGCATATGTAAGGGTTATAAACTTCTTTATGTATTGTAAATTGGTGTTTTCATAGTTTGGTAAGCCTCAACCATTGATCGGTATGATATATTAATTATATCAAATGAAGTACATAACCCAAAAGAAATTAGAAAGTTTTCACGAAAAACAGAAAAAATTTGAAGTCAAGTAAACAATCTCCCAAATCGCATTTATAAGATTAACTTAAATTTTCTCAGCCGTTCAACCATATTGCAAATTTTCAAAACGCATAGATAACAATTACTTTTTATAATTTTTTAATATTTGTACTTAACTTATGATGAACAAATAATTTCTTTGGGTGGTAACATTACTTTATAATTGAGCCGGGCATTAAAGAACTTAATGATTAAGATAGTGAACTAGATTCTGTGCGCAGAACATCTGGCCTAATAAAGACAAAGTATTATTGAACAATTTTTCTCTATTCTAGTTTTGTCACCATTGAACGCGACACGGATATCAGTTAAATTCTAGATATTCTCTTAAAAGATTACCTATAAGCGTTCATGGGAATTTCAATACTGATTGTTTAAATCCTGATGCTCCATAAGTCGTTCGTGTGAGTTCGGTACATAAAATTGGCACAAATGAAAATGTGGTATCGACGATAATGGAAAAAAAACATTTCGGAAGATCTTTTTTTCCTGTTATATTTTAATCAATTATGAATGAAGGGCGAGGCTGGTGGGTTTTGCTGACGAATCACTGGATAAGGAGTAGACTGGGTGGGATATCTTATCTGGGCAGCAAAACGTTTTTCAGAGCCTGTCCGGTGTGAAGTATGAGAAACTCTTAAAGAAAGCTTTACAGGTTTGGAAGTCTGATAAAACTGAATACTATCTGCGAGTAAGAACTTCTGTACCTATTTATTGTTAAGGTCATTCAGATTAAAAATAATTTACACTAATTAGAATAATTGCACTTCCCTTAGCATCGAGAACTTGGGTGCATTGGTCTGTTAAGCAATACCCAAAGTTTCATGCAAGGAACTTGCACAAAACGAATTTTTTTTATGTTAAAGGTTTTCCTAACAAATTAAGAGGTTCTGCAAAATAAAGCGCACGCCATTAAATGACGATTGTTGGAATTATCTGAGTAAACATGTCTTTATACATTCTAATGAGTTCTTTAAACTAGATGTCAATGAGACCTTATGAGTTCCCAAGCTCAGGTGTAATCTATTACTCTTCGTACAATGGCGATAGGGCCTCCTCTATCTCTCTGCTCTACAGTCTCGGGGAGGGCAGGTCACTAGCACTGAGTACCAATGATTTAAGAATCAGAAAAAGTGTATTTTATCAAATGTTTGAATGCTTGGCTATAACAGAACTTTCATCAAAGGCTAGATATGAAGAAAACTGAACGAAGTGAAAGACTAGATATGAAGAAAACTGAACGAAGTATTAGTAAATAACAATCATGCGTCTCCACGAAGTTAGTTATACATGTATTTTATACATGATCATCAACTGATCATTATATTCTTGTCTTTTATGAAATACATCAAATCAACCAGGAAAAAAGTAAAATTATACTATGCTATAACAATGAATTTTGAAAATTATGTATAGTAATAAATCGCATTTAACATTGATATTTATCAGTAATTTGGCGGAATTTGTTCATCAGATCCAATACAGACACCGGTGTGCTAAACTGTGTCCTTATGCCACGTGTCATTACAACAAACGGAGGCGTGGATGCGGTCACCTGGTGACCTGAGAGTCTGCCTGCCCTGACATCCACCTGTCCTCTTTAATGGGTAGTTAATTGGGTAGACGCATCTATCCACTATTTGAACAAGAACCCAAACGTCATGTGTGCACACTTATATTCCCCACACCCAGTTTATTGAATTTTCTGGTTAGCAATGTTTATTTGATAAATAAAGCAAAGTGCGTTCTTTCGTCATTTTTTTTCTTACGTTATCGTTTCCTAATTGACTGTAATGCTTAAGGGTTCTACTAGTGCGGTCTAATATTTAATGATTTAAATGTTTTCCTAAACTGCCCTCTCTCAATCGCTGCACGTAAGCAATCAACCTAAAAAATTAAATCTTTAAGGCTCTCAGGAACAAATTCCTATTGTTCATCCTTTGTCAAGTGTATTTTATCTAAAATTTCAAGAGAACCGGCGGTTTGATATTTTTTTCAGTGAATTGGAATAGATTTACAGAACTATTCTAGTGTACAGAAACTTAGAAAACTACATTTTAATGAAATTTTCAGAATAATTTTAATATAAATGTAAAGAAAGATTAAATGTTTTAAAATGAGTTTCCAATAAAAGTCTCAATCTTATATTTGGACAACCTTTCCTAAGCACGTTGGGATTTTAATATGTTTCACATTAATTCTCAAGCCTAATTATCTACATAGGTAAAGTTAAGTCATGTACTGCTTATAACTGACCACACGTCAATTCACAGAAAATATGATCTTGAAATTAATCACAGGGGCTACCGAAAATTTGAGAACGGGGAGATATTCTTTTGTCATTTTATCGGCGATGTTTTCCTTCGTTCAATATGACAACTTTTACTTGCTGTTGCCAGTATGATATAGGGGCTATTTGCAGGTGAACCAACAGAATGAAAGATTACGGTTTCATTTAAGCCACCTTTACAAAAGAAAAGGAATATATAGTACATTCCTGCAATAATTTCTACATATATTTTTTGAAATTTGAACAAAAAATAAATAATTAATAATTCATCTTTTTACAAAACTATGTAGGAATTGAAGTAAAAAATTGTTTTTATTTTCAACTGAATCTAAAAAATATCATTTGTTTTTCTACTTTACAGAATATACTAGAATATAGTAAATTTTCTTACCCAGTAAAAGCATTTCCAATAATATCCTCATTATTTTTTTTTTATCAAATCGAAATCCGAAAACTAATTCACTAGAGCTTTGACTAAGCTCTCTCACCGCTTGTTTAAAGTCCAAGACATCACATTGACTGATGTTAACGAAATGCGCGACGGAAAATCGTATTCATTTATTATCTTGATACCACGTTTTCTGGCAATACCTTTTTGTTTGTTTGTTTGTTTATATTTAAAAGAATGTCATTAATTTACAATGTTACAATCTGCTCTTTAAATTCTAATTGTTTCGAAATAGAGCTGATAGTCAAGATATCCGAATTCCGAGCTACAGTACAGGGATAGGCAGGGCTTCGTTACGTCACAACCATCACCTTGGTTCCGTGTCAACATCGGCCAGGTACCCGCATCCTCATGCGTGTCAGATTCTCAAGTAACCAGAAAAAAATCCTTGTCTGATTTGTTTGCTTTGTAACATCCTTCTTTTCATAACTGATAATCTTCTCTTTTCAAAATTCAATAACTCTCAGTTTACCGTAGTTTAACAAATAATGGAATTAGCCTGGTTCCATTTATGGCAAATATGAAATGCATCGTAACAGATATTAGATACCAATGATGTATTTTTTGTTCGATTGTTTTCGATTGTAAAAAAAGCAACAAAGTCGATTCACTGTTAATTTAAAATTCCAAGACGGGCACGTGTAAATATGATGTCAATGTAATATTTCGATCTTTGTTCCTAAAAGCAAACTATATAGACAGAGGCACGTTTCTTTTCTGAAACGTTAGTACACAGAACTCAGACAATGGGCATCGGGATTCAGCTCATTCTGTGACCATCGTCCTACATAACACGGTATCATTGTAACAGATTTCTTTTGTGTTGTGATAAGTCTGTGTGTATTGAATAGAAGATCTGTAGTACCTTAAACATCAGAGAGGGAAAACCTAAAGAAACAACAGTGTACACTCTATGACATTTTTATCAGGCAAGAACAAATGTTTGTTCACCATGATTACAATTGTATCGAAGGCTAATGATTGTGATAAACGTAAGAATAATCAAAGTTTAAAAAAACTTTTTTTCAGAAATGCTTTTTGAAGTTTTTTAGTTCTGGTATTCCAATTTCCTTTTTACCACATTAGGAATAATTGAAATTGTGCAATAAAGATCTTTTGCTTTGACTTCCTATCTTATTAATGAAGGTACCTGCACAGAGTTTATCGTGGGTATTATACAAACCAAGTCCTTCTATTCACAATCTAAAAACGTGAAAGCCATTCAAGACTGGGCAGGTCTCTCCCCTTAGCAGCACCTGATCCGATTAGTTTCTTCCTCTGATAACCACCCCGCATCCACCCACATCGAAATAAGCGAGACCCCTGACGGAACCAGAGATCGTACCTTGGGACCAGATGACTACTGATTTGTAATGTCTGAAAGAAGTTTGGGTGTTTCCTCGCTTAATTAATCACCTGACTAGGCCTTTGTGTCCGTCAATGATAATAACCATCACGTCCGCACCCAGACAAAAAAAAAAAACCCAAAAACACGACGTGAAAACCAGTGTGTAAAGAGAATTATTGCATCATGGTTACACCCGAAGTTTTTTTCATTAAACATTTATTTCTTCCCCAGTTTTTCTTTTCTTTTTATTATGTAAATGAAGCGTGTTTGATCACTACTCATTTATTAAAGGTTTATTTAATGGTGATGTACATAAACCACGTTAGAATTTTAATTCAATAACGTTATACTAGTTGAGTAATGCAACCTTTGGCAATGACTGTATTAACTTCTGATATCGTTGAGAAGAAAGAAAAAGCAATTAATCACTTGCTCGGGTCAGTATATACTTACCCTAACTCTCGTCTGACATTCAAAATGTTCCTCTCCTTTCAGCACCGCTCCATTCATTCGGCTATAACTGCATATACATCAAATGGTCGTTATGTAATTGACACATTGATTAATTTTGAATCTTATTTTAACTTTTTATTTATGAGAAATTAATTTTTTAATTGATGTATTTATGAAATTAGTTTAATCCAGCCTGTTTCCGCGAAACCAAAACGAAAGAGAATTTTGTTTATGGAAGTAATATTCTATCCTTAGATGGAATAAATTTCAAGAGAAAGAAGGTTTTTAAATTAAAAAAAAAATTGTCGGTATTTTAAATTGAATGAAATAATTTCAACAAAGAACATGACTCTATAAATTGATCATTTTGAATACGTGGGTAGAGACATGCGTAATTTTATAAAAAGAAAATATTTCTTTCACGAGATACAAGCGCGTTCTTGTCCTGAGAAAATGTGATTGTTTTCATAAACATGGATAACATTGCGTCCAATCACTCGATCTGTTTAGGGACCCCGTTCTTTATCTACTGACCGGGGTCATATCACATTAAAGATTCACAGAGAAGATTACGCCTGACATTGCCGTGTTCCGTTAAATCATCTGCATGCAAACAAACCAGATTCTCAAAAATGAATGACAGCCGTTATGTGTCGATTAATGTTCAATTACTATAGTATTGTGTACATACATATTTATTTATGAGTCGGGAACTCGCTGGTGTTTCTGTCATAAAGGTGTTCAAGGATTTCTCAACACCTTTCTTTGTAATCATACCTACATCTGGAAGTGTTTTAAGCTGACAGAAATCTGTTGATGTATTTTAACAGCATTGTCGTTTTAAATCATCTGTCATGTCCTAAGATTTATCCAAAAGATGTTCAGGTATTTAAACAATGTGGTGCTCAATGCAGACCTCATTTGCTGACATCTAGGTCCCGACCTCTCTCACGGAAGCCGTCAGATCAATCAGAGATGACGACCCAATGAGAGGAGTGTTCGATCTTCATCGGTAAGCACTGCAACAGTGCACAAAGTTGCGGGTAGTGCTGGGTAGTGCTGGGTAGTGCCGATGACGTACCTGGGATAACGAGCGTAAATTCACGAGATTGTGCAAGCTTTCTGCACCAATGTCCTAAGATAGCACCAAGGTCCATAAACAAATATCTTTAAATATCAATTGTTTTATGTGATCGAATAGTCCGCTGTTCTGTGTAAAACTTCAAACAGCGTAGAATGTTTCGTATCAAGTTATCTTTGGACAATCAGCATGTTAAATCCAAAATTTCAAAAACAAAAGAGTACCTACCCCCCAAAAAACAACATAAAAAATCAAGCCCATTGTGGCATCTCTTTCATGTTCCGAATTCCAATCACATTGTTACCTACTGTTCTCAAATTCTTACGATAACACTGATCTATAAATATGATACTGTAAGTAATTCAGGGGTCTAGGCCAAGTTATTTTAGTGGGATCGTGTTGTTGTTTTAAAACACGTCTTTACATATGTATAGTACACATCTTTCATTATTTAAACTCAACTATAGCAAATATTTACTGTACCTTGTTGAGGAATTTGTTAATTTGTTTATTGATTCATATTCTTGTTTAACAAAACAATATTTTCTTGTTTCAGATATTTTACGTAGGACTTTACGAAGGGCAATTTTCACTGGCCACTGGTCTTAACGTTGGGTTTAGTCCTGTGCAAACAGCTTGACTGAAGAAACAGCTGGAAAAAAAATAAATCTGAATTTACAACCAATAAAGTACAACAGAAAGTTTCAATTAAGTGCCGACGAAAATTCTTACCATACGCAGAGAGAGAGAGAGAGAGAGAGAGAGACAGAGAGAGAGAGAGAGAGAGTCTCTCACTCTCGTCGTATCCCTTACTAATATTTCACCCAAATTCATGAATTTATGACCCATTTATTAGGTTTATTATGCTCTCTTTTTTCTACATTATGCTTATATGTCCTTTCATCAGTATGTCCTCCCCATGTATCGTTTTATTATTTTTAAACTCTCCGTAAATTTACTAAAAAATAATTAAGGAAGTTTCTTTTATTTTTAAGTATATTGGTGTTAATAAGGTAACCATCCTCCTTCCTAACACTATATACTATATACAGGGTAGTCTCGTTCAACCAGACACTCCGACCCAGAATGCAACAATGTTGCGAGAGAGAGAGAGAGAGAGAGAGAGAGAGAGTTAGTTGGTTGATGGAACGAGACTGCATGTACCTACACGGCGGCGTCCTTGCTATAGTACCTGTTTTGGTAGAGTTTTCCGTCGGAACCACAGACTGGGTTATCAGCCTTCCCCGTGCACTCCATTTTGAGTAAGTGCTCGCATAGTTTGGACTCAGAAATTGCGCTGTAGGCTGGCAAGACTAGAACAAGAAAACTAACATAAAGGTAATCAGGATGCGATGAAGATGATATCTATTCTCTTTACCGAGTCAAAACTTACCGTATGAAAGTAAAACCAGAGCAGACATAATGCGTATTACTGACTGCGCAGACATGTTGACAGACACTGCACTAACGAATCCAGCTATGTAAATCCAAGTGTGCCTTATTAACATATACGCATTGCTTAAGTTCATAATTAATCAATTAGGAATGTATGAAAGTGAGAAAATAACTTGAGCGTGCGTAGTGAAACAAAGTTGGGATGTTAGATATATTTTTTTTTTTTTTTTTTTTTTTTTTTTGCTTTTTAATTACATGTGGGTTTTTTAAAATTTATTTTTAACTAGTACAAAGTGTGTATATTAAATCTTTTATTGAATACGAATGAAAAAACCCCACACGTACTGGGTTATATAGGTCGTCGACCTATATAAGTGGGTCAGTGAATCCAATACATGTACTTGTAAAATGATTTTCATTAATCATATACACTTAGCAGATTTCTTAAAGTCATCACTGTAGATGTCATACATTCATGTTTACCTGGTCAATTAAAATCGACTTTATACGTCCAGGTCTAGGGTGTCAAAGAATGAGAATATTTGACTCAATACAATTTCATATTCAAAAAGCAAACTAGATAACTTTGGCATTTCAAATATATAATACACTGCAAACATCTCCAAAAAATATACATTAAAGTGTAAGTAATTAATAATTTTTATCACTGATCAAATTTACAAAAGATAGCCATCATATTTTGCAGAAAAATTATTTCCTCTTAATATCTCCATGAATTTCCCTCTCCCGTGTGTTTCCGTTTACAGGATTTGCAAAAAGAAAAAAACACACCAATTAAAATTATCTGAATGCTAGTTTGGTTCAATATCACAAAGTTAAATTCGTTATCTACAATTTCAAGAATATTGAACATTGTGTCCCCCCCCTCCTTCCTTCTGACCCACAGGGGTTAAGATGATTTGTTAAGCTGGCGTATTTTCTGCTTTAAACACTTTCACTATGTAAAATCCCTTTAAACTAACCAGTGGCGGATTCAAGGGGGTGCACCCGGTGCCATCCCCCTAAAATTGTCAAAATAAAGTTAAATCATAATCCTCCTGGCAAAGAAAATGTACAACTTGCGAGTCTTAATTATCTGGACACTCATATTGGATTTCCCTACATAGACTAACTTCAACGGTGTAGTATGAAGAAAACCCAAGGTTCAATGGTGTAACGTACATATCCATATAGAAAGCCCATTTTAGTTACGCTCTCCATGGGTTCAAATGTGACCAGTCACCCACCTTTAAGTATATATATAATTGGTTATACTTGTTTGTGTTTTTAACGACTCTTCCATGTTTATTATGATACAAGCTGTCATCGTTATCTTTTGAAGACTTCATTTTTACCCTACAAAATCTCTAGAATCCAGGAGCTTCCGGGGGCTTCACCCCCTAAACCACCATAAAAATAAAAGAAAATGTTTCCTCATATTTCTGCAAGGCAGATGGTTTTGATGGAATTACTGCAGGTCTTAAATCTACAAACCTTTAAAATTATAAATTATTAAGACTTCAATTTTACTCTACAAAATCCCTAGAATTCAGCAGCTCCCCGGGGGCTTCGCCCCCTGGACTACCATAAAAATTAAAGGAAAGAACCTGAGGGAATAAGCCGAGGCATTTGCCCACAAGTGGCCACAACCCTATCACTAGTATGCTTCAAATTACAATCACGCATTTAGTACAATATGTATATTAACTTCAAATATTTTTATTACTGTGCTTACATATCTCCAGAACATTTGCGTGTACATAGAATAAAGAATTCCAATCTTTTGTCTTAAAGTCCATGATTTGCACCCTCTCTACAAAGTGACATGTTTATTTAAAAAAAAAAAACCCTGAAGATAACTGATTTAGCGGTCAACTAAAAATCTATAAAATGATTAAGTGCATGTGTTTAATTCATAATAACGCAATTTTTTATTTTCTTTACATCAAATGAGTTTTTTCGAATTGAAGCAAAGTAAACAAAGATGTAAAAAAAATTTACAACACGATTAATTGGAATCGAACACCTACTTCAATATACTTGTGTTCCTAAAACTCCTCGCTAACCGCTACACCACGGAATCACATGTCTTGACCCATTTAAATAACAAGCTCATTTAGTTATTGCGCAAACATAATTCGGTCTTAACCATTTGATGATCATCTTGAAAATTGCAGGAAGAAAACTTGCTTTTTACCATAGAGTGGGTCTTGGTACCATTTTTTTTGAAAATTGAAAAAGATAAACATTTACATGTTTTATCAATATACGTTCTTTAAAAAATGGCACGATTACCCACTCTATAAAAAACTATTGTCTGAACATTCGATTTCATTAGCATTTTGTTGCTCAATTAGTATACACATATTTTGATGTCTTAATATCGATTACATTTGAAGTCAGTTTTTGAAGGTTTTGGCAATACTGAATACAAACGATTACATATGTTTAATAAATGTAACAAAAGTGATATTCGTAAGGGGAAAATTGTGGGATTTTCAAATGGACTTGAGGATCCTCGACACCTCGTGACTTCTACTTTTAATGGCAGTACGTCACAACATGGCGATTTCAACTCTTTCAGAAACAGTTTATATCGCCAAAATTTGGTGACTCTCTCTGTGGCGCAACGGGTCTAGCGTCGGTCAACCAACCCGCAGGTCCCGAGTTCGAATACAACAGGGATTTTAATTTTTTTATGAAGAGCGGTAAAATTTAAAAAGTTGATTTTCCCTCAAAATTGAAAGTTTTTGTGTTCATTTTCAAGTCGAACACATTCTAAAAATCCATATCTTCAAGTATTTTGTATGTAAAACTTCTTCCGGGTGTGTGGAGGATCCTTAAGTGGTTTTATGCCTCGTCTTATTCCCCCACGTTTTTTGAAGACTTCATTTTTATCCTACAAAATCTCTACATAGAATCCAGGAGCATCCCCCTGGACCTCCACCAGGGCTTTGCCCTGGACCCACTGGGGGCCTCAAGACCCCCAGCCTAAAACTGGCATCCCCTCTAACTTCAAATCCTGGACCCGCCCCTCCTAAACTGTATTTCATATCTTGATACATACCCGTATGTTTTGATTCTATCCCTCTACCGGATACGAACTCTTTTGTCAAAGAGTAAGAAATGTTACATTACAAGGTGCCACTGATCGCAAACTGATGTAAACAATTTTTATGTTAACTGGGAATGAACAGAGAATATATTTGCAAAGATAGATTTACAAAGAATGTCTGACGTTGCCATTAAACTAGCCAAGTCAGCCGTAAGTTAATCTTTGTTGTCATTGCAATGATAATTTGGTGTGCATGTATTAATCTGCATTGTGTAACGTTGCGTAACCAGTCGACGTTCGTTACTCAAGAGATATAACGTTATATGCTAACTTAAATGATGCAAAAGAAAAGACACAGTGAAAATAGTTATTTTTGTATTCAAAAAACTTTTAAGACATAATTAAATTACCTCATGTCAACAAGTTATGTAATGTTTTAACTGTTAATTTCAGAAGCGACTGAAGGACATTGCAATCATTGTCCCCGGCGCTTTCCTGACGTTTGCCGGATATTCAATTTATGAAGGCAATGAGAAGTTTTACAGGGAATATGTCATGCCATTCACACATAAGTTCTTTGATGCAGAGACGGCGCACAGACTCGGGGTACTAGCGGCCAAGTACAGGATTGTCCCCCGGAAACAGAAAACCCCAGACTCTCCTATCTTGGTGAGTGTTTTAGCTTTATTCATAAACTACTATAATGTGGAGCACATGGATCAGTGGTCATAAATATAAGGCCCAAAGGTTGCTGGTTCAAGCCCTCTTTTGGTCATTTATTAAAATTGATATTGTACGTTGTCTTCCAAGACCACAGAGGCTCATCACGATCCTTGTGTCTTCTTACTTTTTGCCATGCCATATACATGTACTATTAAAAACACAAGGGAATCAAAACTCAATAAATTTGCTACCTTAGATTTTCTTTGTGTCAATTTAATTTTTCTTGAACGTTTGATATTGTTCTTTTCCAATGTACTTTAGAAATCAGCTTTTAGATTACACTGGAGGAGTTATCTGCTTGTTAAAGCTGCTTGGTCCGATTTTTTGGTTATTACAGTATCAAATAATTTTCCATACAAACCAATTATCGTAGAAAGTTATGGCTTTTCTCCTATTTACACCAGCAGAATCGATCTCCTTACAAAGTAAGAAATATTCAAAGTAAATATAAATAATTTCTTTTTGAGCAAACGAAAAAACAAACCAAAATGCATCATGGGAAGTTAAGAAAAGGGAACCGTTTGGTTTTATCCCCCAAATGATTGAGTTTATTCAACCCACGTGTTATGCGTAGATTGTAAACAAAGCAAACTTCAGAAATATTAGCAAACAAAATGTGCACAGGTTTATTTTTAATTTGCCTGAACATTATTACATGTACCTTTATTTATGGCGATGTCAATGTCCCAATACAACCATACCGGTCTCGACGTCAGGGGCGAATTTTAACATGAGGCGAACTAATGTGATACCCTTTTATGTCGTTTGTTTTGTTAACAAATTTTGTTCATAATTGTTTTCATTGAAATTTGGCCTAATTGACTGGGAAAACTACTGCAATGTCTATTATTATACACACAATTAGCATAACCATCGTTTAAAAGCGTACACGAAATTTGATATAAAATCGGACCAAGCAGCTTTAAAATGATCTTGCTCATCATGTAACAAATAT
This sequence comes from Magallana ariakensis, assembly GCA_020458035.1. Classification (NCBI taxonomy): domain Eukaryota; kingdom Metazoa; phylum Mollusca; class Bivalvia; order Ostreida; family Ostreidae; genus Magallana; species Magallana ariakensis. The sequence continues at coordinate 6,189,104 of CM035814.1, forward strand.
ATAGGATAATTTTTCAATTTACTGTTCATTTTTAATAAAACTTCTCATCTGTGTATCCAAATTCATTACTGGGTAACATATAATATTTACATTTGCAAAATGCAAATACATTTCCATATAAGAACCTATAGAATAGCAAAAACATTTAATTCTGTGTGAACTTTTTCATGCAACACAATGATAATCACACACGCTTAGTGTTTGACGGGTTGCATTATTGTAAACATAAAAACAAGGATATGTTAATTATTAATTTATGAAGGAAAAGTAAAAATATATATAAGTAATAAACAGCAATTTAAAAAAAGTTCACCAGGATATGAACTTGGTTGGTACATGATTAAATCCTGTGAAGCCTGAAGGGCTCCTCAGATGATTCTGAGAATCTTCCTAGAAGCCCTTCTGGCTTCACAGTATTTGATCACGTACCAACCAAGTTCATATCCCAGTGAACTTTGTAAACTGCTGTTCATTTCTTAATACAACACAATTAAATAATTGTCACATTAAAAAGGGAAATTACACTTAATCAATTTTGACTTCATTCAGTGAATTAACTACAGTAACTGTAAAAGTGGTTATTTACACGTGGGGGAAATTAATGCTAGTTACACGGTAAGCTTAAAATCATGTAAAATACCCCTGTACTTAGTGTTGTAAATCATTTGTCCGCGTATTTAATACCCACACATATTTTTTGACCATAAAATAACCACTTTTATGGTACAGGTAACTCTCGATGGCTCGAACTTCGATCGCTCAAAGTTCTTGATCGCTCGAAGTGAGTCTATGGTCTCGATTTTTTCCCCTATATAACTAAGCAAATTTACTCTTGATTTCTCGAACTCTTGATATCTCGAAACCCTTGATCTCTCGAAGTCAAACTGCAGTCCCGTTATTCATAATCTATAGTTTTTTACTCTCGATACCTCGAAGTAGCTGTGTATATCCAAGCGTTACCTAATTAACACATACTTGGTCATTTAAATGGCTCCAGGCATTAGACGCGGGACCCGTGTCCAGGTTGTTTATTCAGGCGACACTTGTCCTGCAAGGTGATAATTGTTTGATGATACCTAATCTATAATTAACACTGACCGTTTTAAATTACGATAATTTGGAGACGCAGTGAAAATGAGAAATTAATTGAGACGAAACGATAATTTTGAGCCATGGTCAAAATTTTAGAATTATAAAACTGTAGAAATTATGATTATTGCTGAACAAGTTCTTACAGCTGGTGAAGGACTGGTACAGTGGAACAATGGGTGTTACTCAATTATCTAATTTACGACACGTCGTCACACAGTCCAGTAGTACTGAGCAATCTGATCATAATATGATGCATAAAATATAAATAATTACAGTGTATTATGAATTTATTCAATATTTGTTTCCATTTAATAGTTTTTAAAACATCCAGGTCTGTATATTTAAGTCAAAAGAAAATGTTGTTTAACCACGTACGTAAGGTTAGCACTAAATAAATGGCTTAATCATAACATCCGGTAAGACTAATTTTAAAACCCGTTGGTCAACCCGGAAAATTCCGAACTCTTGAAAACTCGAACTCTTGATACCTCGAAGTTTTTCCTCGGTCCCATGGACTTCGAGCTATCGAGAGTTACCTGTAGATGAAATTTTAGGGTGGAGATTCAAGCATAATTTTGCTGCTATGATATTTTGCGGATTATTTGGAAGTCAAAAATAATACATTAGAATTGTTTGTGAAGATGAGTTGCCCAATATATAAATTTTCATTGTAGACTTAGAGTAAGATTCCTTTTAATTATGGCACGTCAGGTACTTTATATTTACCGTACTTGTTGATGAGCACTTGGTAACTTTACATTTAATGACATATAAAAAATATAAAAATCAGCCGATACAGTTTAACTTTAAATCTTTAATTGTCAAACAATGAGACTAAGGAACAAAAGTAATACATGTAATATTGCACAAAATCATGATGAAATAATCAATTACCAGATTAGTAAATGTTCAATAAAGTAGATGTACAATAAAATAGATGTACAATAAAGGAGATGTACAATAAAGTAGATGTACAATAAAGGAGATGTACAATAAAGGAGATGTACAAATAAAATTAACAAATCAATAACATAATTGTGTACTTGGTATCCTATTGATATGCCATCTGAGTCTCTTTTCTAAGTATATGCATCTTTAAAGAGTTATTAAAGTTTCAATCACTGGTCTGCAAAATAAAAAGAAAATAAACTCATTTCAAAGAAGCGAGAAAAACTTTAAGAACATACATGCATAGAGATATAACACCAGATTCATTCAAATAAAATAAATGTTTATTTATTTTTGAGCAATTATTTTCTTAGAGATATTAAAGTATATGTACAATAAAGGAATTTGCTGTTTACACTCATAAACTTGAAAAGGGTAGTTGAAAAGTATGTTTATGAAATATTTGCACCAGGCAGAAAGAAGCGATATAGAGCTGCTAAAGAAGGTATCAAGTGTCATCGCTGTGAATCTAGACTCTTGGGTTTATACACAGGAACACTGGCCCTAGGGAGAGGCTTATTTCCGATAATAAAGTCTGCTGTTTTCTCAGCAATCATTATAGTAGGAGCATTGAGATTACCACTGACAACACTTGGCATAATGGAGGCATCAACAACTCTAAGGCCTTCCAGACCGATGACCCTACTAGAGGTTGGATCAACCACCGCCATGGGATCAGACTCTGATCCCATTTTACAGGTGCATGATGGGTGATAAGCTGTCTCACTCATGTTTCGGTTATATTCGTCAATCTCTTCGTTGGATTGTACATCTTTTCCCGGCGTGAGTTCGGGTCCCCTGTAAGGATCAAAGGCTTCCTGTTGAAATATTTCTCTGGTCAACTTAATGCAGTCTCTCATTTCTCTAATATCTTGTTCAGTTGTTAAGTAGTTGGGCACTATTCTCGGATGTTCCCGGGGATCACGTGACTTTAGTTTGATATACCCCCTGCTGGTTGGGCGGAGTATCTGTACATGTGCCTGGTAAGCATGCCTATCTCCAGATACTCTCCCATGGTCATTAATGATGGAAGCCAGGAAATGATACTGAACATTAGGATGCTCTATACCAGGCTCACTCCGGATAAAGGCCCCAGTCTCAAAGTGATTGGTGGCCCCATCCCCTGTCTGCTGGAGGAACCACTCCAGACCGATCCTGATCATCACATGGGGATACTTCCACTGGGCTTTGTACAGGGTGATCGGCTGTTTGCACTCTTGTTGAACAAGCACCTCTACATGGTCCTGAAGGTTTTCCCCCACTCCGGGTAGGTGCTGAACCACTGGGATATCTAACTGGCCGAGTTCGTCTGCATTTCCAACCCCTGATAACATCAAGAGCTGTGGAGAGTTGACAGCCCCACCACTCAGTATTATTTCCTCACCGTACACCTTCTGAACACCAGAGTCCTTGAGATACTCTATTCCTACCGCCCTTTTTCCTTCAAACAGAATGCGCCTTGCTAAGACATTGGTATTCGTGGATAGATTTGGTCTGGTTTTGATTGGATGAAGGTAAGCTGCAGCTGCACTGCATCGTTTCCCATTGTGAATTGTCATATCCATCCATCCAAAGCCTTCCTGCTGATACCCATTCATATCCTCCGAGAAAGGATAACCAGCTTGTACACCCGCATCAAGAAAAGCCTGACAGAGAGGATTTTTTGACCTTCCCCTGAAAACATGAAGAGGGCCATCCCCTCCTCTGTAGTCATTTGCTCCCAACACGTGTGTCTGAGCTTTACGAAAATAGGGCAGACAATCGGCATATGACCAGCCAGTTGCTCCCTCCTCCTCCCAGCGGTCGTAGTCAAAGGCGTGTCCTCTGACGTATACCATGGCATTGAGGGAAGACGACCCTCCCCAGACGCGTCCCCGGGGCCAGTACATGACCCGGTTGTTCATTTCTTTCTCTGGCTCAGTATGGTAGTACCAATTGTATTTATCATCACACAGATTGTACATTAGTGCAGCAGGCATGTAAATCTTCCAGGAGTCCCAGTGCCACAAGTCTTTGGGCCCTGCCTCTAGTAGGAGCACTTTTCTGTTGGGATCTGCAGTCAGCCGATTGGCTAAGGTACAACCTGCAGAGCCAGCCCCAACAATGATGAAGTCATACCTCTCAGTGTTAGAGGCTATGTGGACTGAGCAAGGCCTAGAAGTTGAGAAGCTTCTGCAAGGTTGGTGCATGTGTGAACCAGAACTAGGAGTTGGGGACAAAGTATTGTTTTGAAAACATGAAAATGTTTCCCTACCTTTGCCAGACACCCCAAAGCCATCAGTAGGTTCTGATTTGCCTCTTTCTAAGATGATATCATTGATGTTTTCAATGCTTGGGACGAGGCAGTCAGCATAAGGTTTGAGTTCCTCTTCATTGCCTACTCCAGACAACACTCCAATCTTCTTCATCACAAAGGCTGATCCTCCCATCTGAAGGTCCCCCACAGAATCCCCAACCACCACTGTCTTTGATGGATTTACGCTCAGCTCGTTACAGATGAGGAGAGTGTTGTGGCCTGATGGTTTGGCTTGGGAGATGGGATCATCTCCACACACCAGCATTTCAATGTAGTTTGTGAGGCCAAGGTTCATCAGATCTAGCACTACAAATTCCCTAGGCTCTCCTGTGTTTATGGCAATCTTAACTCCATTTCGTTTGAGTTCCTTGAATGTTTCCTCCAGGTTTGAGCTGAGTGGAGTTGGCTCCGACTTCAGGATGAATTCTCCCTCCTTCCATATCTTGTTGACCAGCATGATTGCCTCCTGGTAGGCGATTCCTTCCCTTCGAAGCGCCTCAACAACCACACCTCTTGCCTCGGATGGTGTACCCTCAGTCAGGACCCCATGCATCATTCGTGTAGAATCCTCATTCAGTCCCAGCAGTTTTGTTAACTTGGCCAGCATGTCTATTCCAGTCATTCTTTTCAATCTAGAATTCAAAATATAAAAAGAGATTTGTTATTTTTGGCTTAAGAAAAAGATCTGCAATCACAGTTTTAATAAATTTTTAAAATGGAAGATCAATGGTGTATTTTATATTCCTTTTCACTTGTTTACCTGGAGCAGAAGAACTCCACAAACTTTGGATATTTCCGGTGAATGCAGATAAGTGTTCCATGGAGATCAAAGATCACCAAGTCCACGGGAGATTTCACTGAGGGGACCCCAGAATGGTCCTGATCCTTAGGCTTCACCAGAAATCTGTCATTAGAAGAGTAAACATAGGAACTCTGCCAGTCGTCAAAGGGCAGAATGAGGGGCAGAATGTCCTCAATGTCCTCTACAATGTGGTCAGCGTGGGGAAGAAGGTCACCTGTCTGCCCCACCCCGCTCAGTACCCCCACACTCCACCCCAGCTTGGCAGACTTCCCCAGCAGCATGTCTGTTTTGGTGTCCCCCACCATCACTGTGTCTGCTGGGTCAATCCCTAGCTTCTTACAGATCTTCAGGGCATTGTAAGGCGACGGCTTGGGCTCAGAATCTGGGTCATCCCCGCAGATCACGTACTCAAAATGCTCCTTTAATTTAAGCTCATCCAGCAGTTCGTCTGTGCCTTTACGATTGTCTGAGGTAATGAGAGCTATTCTGACATTGTTTTTCTTCAGGATTTTGAACAGTGTTTCAAGTTCTCCGATTTTCTTCAGTTCGTCGGGATTTCTCACGTTTCCCTCCATCCAGACTCGGTCAAGAATTTCTTTGACATCAGCCTCCTTTAATCCCTCCCCAACCAGCATCTTTGTCATTTCAACCTGAAATGCAAATTTTGATGTCAGTACATGTACGATAATAATCTGGTTTAATTTGCTCTAAAATCATTAATTCTATTAAATAACTACCAGTATGATTCAGTACATGTACGGTAATAATCTGGTTTAATTTGCTCTAAAATCATTAATTCTATTAAATAACTACCAGTATGATTCTAATAAAGTTCTGCTTCATCACATTTGGATTATATGTACCGGTAAATTTATTTTCTATGATCAAAGGCCATTATGACATTCATGATTAATATTATGGTATCTAATTTCTGAGAAAGCATTTTAAACATTAAACTTTTTGGCAGGAATAGCTATTGAGAGTGGCATATTTACCTTGATTTGTGGGGTGGTGGCTTCAGCCAGCATCCCAGGTACCACCTTCTGCTGTTTCAAACAAAATCCCAGGATGTCACATATTTTTCCTTCAATCCCTGTCAAACCTGTGGCCTCTTGAATCCTATGAATGTAATAAACGGATAATATGTAACTATGCCTTCAAAGTGGACTGTATTAGCTAGATGTTTGGGCTGGGGAGATTTGAAGATCGATGGACAATTGCCTCCAAAAAAGTAGACAGTATTAGATTTGAGTGTTTTGAGAGTTTGAAATAAGACCATATGTACCTTGCGACCAGTTTCTTGGTCCATGGAGTCCACAGAGACTGGAAGTCAATGAGGGTACCATCCTTGTCAAAAATCACCAGGGAGGCTTTTTTGGTCTGGTCTGTTCTGCGTTTGACATTATTGAATGTATCCTTGGCCTGTGACCCTAGGGCGGCACTGGACCAGATTTGTCTGGCTGTAGTGGGTCTCTGATGTTTGTCATCTGAAAGTAAATAATTACGTCAAAACTGATTCTTGTATTTTTCCCTATTTACCAAATGCAGGTACATGTATGTAGAAAACTGATTTTATATAAAAAGTTTGTATCGATATCAATATTGTATAATTTATAACTCTGATTGATATACTGGGATATGTTCAGTTATTGGGATATATATGAAATTATAATATACCAGTTAGATGTAACACATGTATTATTATTTATTATTGCATATTATTTACAGTTTCAATTGATATATATATATCATCATGAATGTGGTCAAATTTCATCAAATTATGTCAGTTTGTCCTGCTAAAGAGCAGGCATACTACACTTACCATGAAGAGGTTTACAAACAATGCTTACATTTTGTCTTGGATCGACTTCTTGCACTGACTGCTGGGAGTGCAGATCTGTAGTGTAGGTATCTCTGTGGGGACCGACTCAAAAGACGAAAGACGGAACTGAGACCAAACATGGCCTCTATTCACAGTTGTTTTTTCTTTCTGGAAAGAAAAAAAGGCAATTGATTGAGGATTATGGGGGTTGGGTGCGCAGGCACCTGAGGTTGTGTGCACCTAATTTACACCCTAAAGATAAGTTTGCGTATTAATCTAATACATTGTATGTTAAATAAAACAGCTACATTTAGTTTGTTAAAACTGCCAAGAGAATTGGCAAAGAAAGATATAAAATATAAGTTCTAAGTGTGATTTCTGGTTATAATTAAACATTTGTAATATGTTATGACCTAATGTTATGCTTATTCATTATTTAGAATAAATCAAACAAGACATTATTAAGTAGCGACATGTAGAAATACCAGATAAGCAATTGTGTAAGTCTTACTCAAGAGAAAGTCCTGTACTTACAGTCACACACTAGCATGTACCCCTGGTAAAACAACATGGATCTACACACCTTGTACCATGCTGAACAAGTTTTTTCTGGTGAATCTAGATGTGACAGCTCATTACACACTGATTCTGATAAGATGTCTGGTCTGGACAGAACTGCATATGAGGTCAATATAGAGATTGGTAGATTATGGTCGTTTGTTGGATAAACATGTGTGACCTACGTGCCTCGATAATGTCAGGAGTAATCTGCCTCTTAAATAATACCATGCTCGGAGACAGAGAAATCATGAACTGTGTTTAAAGGGCTGAGAACTAGAATCATATATTTGTGTTGGTTTCCACTGAAAGCAGGTGCCCTAACTATTGATAGGGGGAACTGTTATATAAAATAAACTCATGAATATCATTGATTTATATTCATGTTGCTTCAATCAGTTGTTAATTAATATTTATACTCTGAAGAAAGGTCTTTAAGCTTCATACTTGAAAAAAGATACCAATAAGTTGTAATGCTTTTCATAATTTAACCATTACAGAATAAAGTTACATATATGTGCTTATATAGTTTGTCCAAGATGTCATAAACATTATACATCAAATATTTTTTTTAAATTTACCTAGCTATTGGTCTGTTGGTACAAATTAACATTAAATCATTTATAAATATATTTATTTCATGGTTATGAAGATAGCATTGTTACAAACATGCAAAATCTGAGCAGCAATTTTATCTTAATGAAGGATGAATCTGTACAGCAGTGTTTTAATTTGATCTTCTATGAGCATGACTTTGGTCTGACATGATCCTATTTCGTTTCTGTTAAGACACTTCTTTCCTGATTACCTTGTGCAAGGGCTCAGATATAGTTTAATAATATTTTTCTTAATTTCGGTCATTAAAGCATGGTATTTAACCTGTATATTGTTTCTCTGTTTCAGTCGTCAGTGGTGTTTGGCCGGGAGTTCAGTAATCCCGTGGGTCTGGCGGCAGGATTTGACAAGGATGGTGAAGGAGTCCAAGGACTAACAAAGATAGGGTTTGGTTTTATAGAGATAGGGAGTGTGACCCCCGAACCCCAGCCTGGAAACCCTAAACCAAGGGTGTTTAGACTCAAAGAGGATAAAGCTATCATAAACAGGTACCTGGTAATGCTTTGCCAGTTTTGAAAGGATCTATATTGTCATTTCTTCAATATGTTTGACACAGTAAAAGCTAAAACCAGAGAGGTTGCTTTTATAGATATGGCTTTAACAGTGAAGGACATGATGCAGTATACAATAGGCTCAAAGACAGAGTCACAGAGCAAGGTAAATCTAGTAAATCAGTATATAATATAGGCCTAGAGTCTCATAGAGTCACAGAGCAAGGTAAATCTAGTAAATCAGTATATAATAGGGTAAGGGTCCTCCCACACCTGGGAAAAGTTCTGCATACAAGCCCATTCTTCTAAGTTACTTGAAGATATGGGTTTTTAGCATGTGTTCGACTTGAAAATGACCACAAAAATTTCAATTATGGGGGAAAATCAACATTTTAAATTTTACTGCTCTTCATAAAAAATAAAAATCCCTGCAGTTTTCGAACTTGGGACCTGTGGGTTGGTAGATTGAAGCTACACCCATTGCGCCACAGAGATAGTCACCAAATTTTGGCGATATAGACTGTTTCTCAATGGGTTGAAATAGCCTTGTTGTGACGTACTGTCATAAAAAGTAGAAGTCACAGGGTGTTTTTTTAAAAAAGTCACGAAGTAAGGTAAATCTAGAAAATTGGTATACAATTAGGCTCAAAGACAGAGTCACAGAGCAAGGTATTTATCTAGTTTTTTTTAAAAAAAACCTTCATTTATAAAGAGAGAACATACATTTATACTTTCTTGAAAAGATGTAACTTTTCAATAATTAATGCATGACACATATACAAAGATTTGAAACATGATCGATCTTATCACTGTTATTGTTTATTACTCAACATGGTTTTATATTGCTCTTTATATTGTATTCTAGAATCATTGTCAAATCTTATTTTTTTCAGATAACTGTTTACTAGGCATCAATCTTGGTAAAAACAAGAGTTCTACTGATGCGATCAGTGACTACACTCAGGGAGTTGAGAAGTTCAGCCGCTTAGCAGATTACCTTGTGGTCAACATCTCCAGTCCTAACACACCTGGCCTCAGGGACTTACAGGGGAAACAGAAGCTACAGAATCTCCTAGACAAAGTAACAACCAGAACAATATATAGAAGTTCACCAATATCTTTGATAGTCTTTTTACAAATTGTTTACATTTTGAATTTTAGATAAAATATGAAATTGAATTAAGTTACTCTCCATTGCTAATCTTGCAGTTAGATTAAAAAATAAAATACCTATCTGCAGCATTAAATTTTGATATTTTTTGGCCTAATCGGAAACTGAAAATTATTATTTTTTTTTTTTTTTTTGCCAAACTATGGAACAATTTGGTTTAGTGAAATTGACCTCTGACTTCAGTTATCTGTTGCTCCCTTTATATCAACAGATGATAGAAAGAAGGGATGAGACATGAATGAGGAGATCTCTGATTTAAGTTTTTTTTAAGTTTTATATCTATTTATATCAACAGGTGATAGAGAGAAGGGATGAGATGGAAGTCAGGAAACCTCTGCTGGTCAAGATTGCCCCTGACCTGACGGATAGAGACAAGGAGGACATAGCTGCCATCGTCACCTCTAGAAAGGTGAAAACGTTTGAAATACTACAGTCAATGTAACATGATAAATGTAAATACATGTACAATAATATGTAATATATACTACTAAATGTAAGAAAAAACTACAACATTATTTTAACTAAAGCTTGAAATACAAGCAAAAGTAACAATGTACATATACATTAACCTCAAGTATAGTACGTGTAATTTTATGATATAATCTTAAATTTGTTTAGGAATGGTAATAAATGTAAGATTTACTACCCATTTCTATTCATGTCTGTATAATACTCGCATCAGAAATAACATTTTTCTGTAAACACTTATGTCACAACCCTTTTCCTATTTCTACTTAGAAAATTTTCCTTATTTTACGCGAGTACTTAATTCCACAATTCAATGGTTTTGCATCAAATCGCGAGAATATAAAATCATAATTCAAAAAAATTAAAGCGAGATTTTAAAATCTGCGAGATGTGTTTCTCGGGATTGTACACGCGTAATCGTGTTTGATTAGGAATTTACAGTAATTGTACCTGGACTGTAATCGCGTTTGATTAGGAATTTACAGTAATTGTACCTGGACTGTACATGTATACTACATTGTACTTTATAGAGCTTCTTTTGACTGATTCTGTTCTAGGGCTATGTGAATGGCTTAATCATCAGTAATACCACTGTTAGGAGACCCCCCAGCCTTAGGAATCCCAGTAAAACAGAGGAGGGGGGACTTAGTGGACCGCCAGTGAGGGACATGTCCACGAAAACCATAGCAGACATGTACCGACTCACCAAAGGTAGGAACCACAACTCTCAAGCAAGATAGCAAGCTAATAGCCAGGAGTGAATTGTACAGCTTACCGGTACAACCAAAAATTAAAATGTTAAATTGATCCCAGTAGATTTAACGTACAATAATTGAAATTGTTTTATATAAATGGGTATGAATAAATTTTGCACATTAAGGACCATTCCTGGTACTGAAAAGATTTAGGATTAAGATGTACCGGTAAGTTATTATGTAAATTGCCCTCAAAAGCTTTTGAAATCAGCTACAGATATAGTAAATGCACCTTAAGTACTGGCAAGTCTGCTACAGATTTTGTTATTCCAGTAGTACTTTAATCTAAAGAAAAAGCTATTTCTATTTTTTCAGTTTGATTATTCACAGGAAATGAGCTGGTTTTAATGAGCACGATGAACTGTCTATACTTACCCCGGTATAATGCTTTCTTCACACAGGTTCTATTCCTATCATCGGGGTGGGGGGAGTGAGTTCTGGTGAGGAGGCGTATAAGAAAATCCGGTCCGGTGCTAGTCTTGTTCAGCTCTACACAGCCCTAGTCTATGAAGGACCGCCAGTAGTCAAAAAAATCAAACGAGAACTTGAGGAACTACTCAGGTAAAATTATTCTAGAAATTAGTATACCATTTGACATATATTTCATGAATTAGAGATATTATTTTGTTGATAGTATATATTGACAAATTTGTGAGTTTTACACATTAAAATCGCTTAGATTATCAATGCTTCCTGTTTCAGGCGGGACGGATTTAAGAGTATATCAGAGGCAGTGGGAGCGGATGTGAAGTTATGATGACCCATAAACTATCGACTATTTTCTCTTCTGTTTTTTTTTTCTTGGAGATCTATATGTCCCTATGGGACAAAAATAAATATATAAAGATCAAATGGATTTTTTTTCTACAACTTAGCCTGTGCGTTTGCACTTCTACAAATAAATTATAAGGAGGGTTAAAAACACATGAAATGTTATAAAACAATTTTATAGCTTGTTTTTTTTTTACTGTGATTTAAAAAGGTTAAATTTCAACTTCTTTTTCATTGAAGTTGGTCATAGTATTATTTAAGGAATAAGGAATCATTCTTTTAGTATTATGAGGTTATAATTTCGGTCGGGGCGTGGTCAAATCCAATAAAGCCCGAAGGGCTTTATGATAGATTTGACCACGCACCGACCGAAATTATCATCTCATAATATTCAAAGAATGATTCCTTATTACTTATATTTACATTATTTCCAATTTGTACACTTTAAAACAGCATTATTTAAAATCACTATTTTTTCGTGTAGCACATGCTATGTATTACTGCGCGGCGCAGCCAATACCGTCTCTCGGTTATGCTATAAGACACGCCCATTTTGTGTCACTCATGTTTTATGAAGTTATTGGGTTTTAGGGTTCAAAATTGATTCGTAATGTTATCACAGACAAAGACGGTTGAAAATGTAAATATATCAAAATATTATCATTCACAGTTGTATTTCGTAGGAAGTCACAAACTAATATAGAAATGTTATGAAAACTGCTACTTGGTGTTGTAAAATTTTAGTCATGTTAAATGAAAATAATGGATTTTTTAATTTATTAATTTGACTTGTACATATTCAGTTGTCAAATTTATTATCTACGCTCACATGTTAAATTGCAATTTTATTCACACCTTGCAATTGCGGTTCTTATCCGACATTTCTGTATAAGAATTTTGGCAAACGCCCATTGTATATACATGTAGCAGGGAATTATATGTAGTAGTATACATGTCCTAACCCCTTGTTAATAGTTATATTACGGTGGACATAGAATATAGCCAATCACATGAATATGTCTAATGATAAAAAAGGCGACAGCCATGCAATGTTTATATCAAATGGAATCTTACAATGATAAGATTAAATTTTTCAACGATTTTACAATTCTTCAATACATATTTGATATTTATTTTGATAGTTTGATGTTTGTTAGTGCCATATGATGAAGAAGCACGTGTCTTAGCAGGAGCGTAGCTAGGTACCAATTGTAATGTGTACTAATGAAGACGTATAGCTACCTTGATGCCCTCAATGAGTCTATGCCCCCGGAAGCTTCTAGATACTGGGATTTTTTTTAAACACCCATTTTTTCCAACGATGTTTGAAATTATAAGACTGATACGTATAATAGGAAACAGAAATCCCGTGATGTTACGCCGATACAAATGATAAATTGTTAAATTCGAGATAAACCGTGACCAGGATTTTTCGTCGTTTTTCATACGTGAATAAATATTGTCTCTATTAAAAAAAAGAGAGAGAGAAATTGCTGTAATTATAAAATTATTTGTGCATCGCTTTACTGTTATTTGTTTTCAATAATAAGTATTATTATAAAGTATTGACCAATTCTAGCTCGGAGTATACATTTTTGAGAAAAATGAGATGATTTGAAAATCCGTTTAAGTCACTGTTAAAAGTTATATATTATAAGTATGCATGGGTGTCTGAACAACTTTCGTAGTGCATTGGTCACAATGAGTGTATCAACACTTTCAGGGTTATTCGTATCCTCTCAAATGGTGAATATATCATTCCTTAGAAAAATATCTTTTTAATATATATTTCTAACGAAATTACGAATATACTAGTCTCGTCACAGGCACCGTACATGAATGTAAATACATGTATGTATATAGCGCTTTAAAAATCAAAAACGAATGCGGACACGTATTGGGGAGGGGGGCTCCACTTTTATCGCAATGTACAGTTGTCTTATATTCTTACTAAAAAAATTAATGTACAAGTCAATTAGTCCCTCCACTTTGATTTACGACCTCCAGTTTGATAAACGATGCTAAACATGTACGTGCCTAAAATGATATAGTTGGGGGTTTTAATTCCAATGTACATGATGTATGTACGTTAAACTTAGGAAAAGGTTGGATTTAACCTATATATTAATCATTTGCTGGCAGTGCGATGTCAATATTTACAATGTCTGGTAATAATTTATATAATATATAATTAATGCGATTAATAAGCATTTAATTAATATTGCACTGTTAGAAAATATACATTCCATGATGATGCAGACATTAACTTGTGGTGTCGTTTTTCAAAGTACGGGGAGGGGGCGGCTTTCCCAGTATTTTAACCCCCAAACACGAGAGACTTTGCTTTTAATTCTTCAAAACCTTAATCCTCGCCTCTTATAATCTAACGTTTCAATATAAATTATAAGGGTATTTAAGGGTCGAATGCTAAAAAAAAAGTTGGTGGCTACCCCACACACCCCCACCCCACCTCCACTCCAACCGTTGCTTAGTCACTCAGTTGTTATTTTAGGTAGAATTTAAATCACTTATTTTTAACGAAACTAAAATAAAGTCGTCGAAAGCGTGTTCAAAGGTTCGAAGCAGTAAAGGTACGCTTTGTTTAATAACACCTGTAATCTCTCTACCTGAGTAATTTTCACCTAATTTCCGGTATGACAGTAAACTTGGTCCCCTTTGAGTATTCGCTTGGCCGATTACACAATATATGGCATTCTGGAGGAGAACTAGTTTAATATTTGATTACTCAAGAAAGCACTCGATTCAAAAAGAAGGTGAGGCCGGCAAGAGAGTCCCCGGGGTAGAGATCTAGCTAGATAGAGGACGCGGTGAAATTTGATATAATGGTCTGAGGGGTCAGTAATCTGTCCATCAATAAAAAACAGATCTCTTTTTTACATTTGAAGGACTTCTGAGTGAATATTCAAAATGGGATTTTTCTCGAGAGGAAAGCTGAGAATTTACTTGGCCATCGTGAATGTCTTATTCTTCATTCTGGGTGGAGCTTGTGTGGCGCTCGGTGCGTGGCAGGCGGTGGATAAAATTTTCATATCCGATGTGATTGGGTCCGACCTCTATTCCACGGCGGCGTACCTGCTGATTTTCTCCGGGTGCGTTCTGGTGATCATCAGTTGTGTGGGGTGTGTGGGGACAGTGATGCAGAACCGGCCCATCCTGGTCCTGTACATGATGACCGTGCTTCTGACCATAATTCTGATGATTTCCGCTGGATCAGTGGCAGCCTCTTTTAAGAATGAGATTGGCTCGAACATGGTGACAAATATGAAAAACTCAATTCTTTACAAGTATGGCAACAATGTACAAAATAATGCAGAAAACAAGAGAATCACTGAATCGTGGGACACTCTTCAGAAGATGCTATTGTGCTGTGCGGTAGATAACCAGGGCTGGCAGTTATACAGAGATTCGCAGTGGTTCAAGCAGGTCAATCCGCACAACAGCATCCAGTTGGACCAGAACACCATCTTTGTCCCTGCGTCATGTTGTATCCACCAGGGGCCCTACTCCACGGACGACTGGCTCAGAAAATGTCAGCGAAATCCGTATGGTCCACCAAGATATGTCAATGATTTAAGTCAAAACACCGCTCTTACTTACGTTGGATGTAGTGAAGCTGCCCAGACATTTATACAGAACAATATCGGTTCTCTCATTGGCTTTGGGTTTGGTTTTGGATTAATTCTCATCGTTGGCATTGTCTTGGCCTTCCTGCTCTACAAAAGTCTTGGCGAACCATTTGTGCCGGTAGCAACCCGAGAGCATTAAAATCCTCATGAATCTACCATTCCATTTCATATGCAGTATTTGTAAAATAGATCAGATGTTCAGATTGTATATATGTGTCTATGTAGATCACAGTTATTTATTTAGACATATGTGTACCTGTAAATAGCTGTCATTAAGATGTTTGCAAGATGTATATGTTACTTGCTATGTTTATATGTGACATTGTTGTTGTGTCACCTGTTTTGTTTGTGTTATATTACAGCTGTGTGATTTTTAACCTGGGTGTACATTTAAAACAAAGTTTGATAGTTTTGTGTTATACATGATTTTACAAAAAGTTTTCTGGTAAAGAAAATTAGAAATTAATCATCTATTTCAAGAAAATATAGCCCTCAATTTGATTTGATTTTAAAATCTCTGTGTACATTTTTATCATAGGTAGACTTCTGTCATATAAATGTTCGTTTCAGTTCTGTGCTGTGAAGTAGAATTAATAATAAAGGATTTGTGTAGCGACACATGTTTACATGTATAAGGAAGAGACATTTATAACTGACATGACTCATGTATGAAATGGCATTAAAACCAAACATATTCACTAGTCATGGTTAAATATAAAAATCAGATAAACAATTTTATGAAGTATTTTGAAATGTACAAAATAGAAGAGGAAGTGCTTTTTTGTGAATGAATTGTATTTTACTGGATATGTGATTTGTAATGATGAATGTACATGTATTCTGCAGCTCTTGCTTTTAACTCAAATTCATTTTTTTTTTTTTACGTGTAGATAAATATGATTTATTTTTCAGTGGGTATTTATTTAAAAAACAAAAATCTTATCTCTGTGTAAATTTTAGTCAAGTTTGTTTGAAATATAATATTTAGGCAATTTTCTGTGACTGAGGCAGCATTAACTTTAAAACATAAAATATCAAATGCTTTTTCACATTGTATTATACAAGGAATTAATGATACTCATTAGAAAATCGATAGATCTGTTAACTGAAATATTAATCCTATGCATATATATTTGTAATATACATGTATGTGTATTTGAAACTACTTTGATTTTGCGCAGAAATATAATATTAAAATCTTATTACTAATATCTGAGTGTTTTTTCACTGTGGTGTGTAAATGCAAGTCTGAATTGGGTTCAAAGTATTGTAAATGTACACAGTTATTGTAAATGTACACAGGTATTGTAAATGTACACAGGTATCGATCTGAATCTCCAAAAAAGGATCTGATTTTACACATCTGACACATGGATCATGGTTTAAGCTGCAGAACTGTAGCTTCACGGGATTTGGGTTGACAGACCGTCTGCAGCAAAGTTGTACTTATATGCTACATGTACATCAGAGACATAAATAACATATAACTTGTTATTTATGTCTCTGATGTACATGTAAAATAAATTGGAATGAAAATTTCAGTTTTAGGAAATTTGTTTATGGGGGCTTTAAGCTAGCTAGTACTACATGTAACATTTAGCACACGGACTTCATTTGAATTATGTCGTGATGTAACTTGTAATTGCATGTATACATAAAAAAAATAGATTTTTTTAGAGTTCTCAACAAAATTGAAGGACAAGTAATAGTAATGTACCGGTGTTTGGTTTTTCCCTACGTTCCAACTCTGTCAGTAATTATTTTGTCTTCCTTTTTACAGGGTTGTAAGGTTAAGTGTGTAAACAAAAAATATAAGAAATGCTGAACTTTTGTAATTTGTTTGTATTTGTTATTTTCACAGATCATAATGATAGAAAATTTCAAGAAGTAAATTCAGACCGTTTTTAAAACTCGATGGAGTTATGGGAAAATAATTCGCTTCGTCAAATGAAAGGCAAAATTACAAACTCAAAGCAGCAGTTGCATAAAAAAAAAACCAAACACACAGACAAATAAACAAAAACAAACAAAAACAACAAACCAGACAAACTAAAAACCTGGCAGCAAAGTGCAAAGTCTTACTTCTTTTTTACGAACATTCGCCATCTATAGTTTTGCTGTAACCCGTGGCTTACCTTCTGGTTGGAAACTTTAACCTGTACTTAAGATTGCCCGATAAAACTTGTTTTCTCAAGTATAAGGCCTAAAGTATGAAAACCTAAACTTGTGCAATCGTGTTTCTCGATATTTTGCAAGCATTAGAAGATTGTTTGCTAAGAACAAAAATGCTATTAGAAATACTAGGACTTTATATTTGTCATTTTCACAAAACAGATCGAGAAAACCCAAGAACGTAAAGACTGTTTTGAAAGCTATCATCGAATTAATGTAAAAAAAAAAGTTCGCTCCATTTCATGGAAGGCGGAATAAAAACTGGATAGTCGAAAAGGCACATTTTCTTGGTACAAACTGTATCTGCGAACTTTCGACATTAATATAATATTTAAACAAAAATATAAAATGCTCTCTTTGGTGATTCATGCGGGATATGGAGGTAGCGACATTGCATAAAAATTACACAACCTACGTGATTTTTCTTAGGTTGCTGAAGGTTTCGACCAATCGATAAAGGGGCTAGAAATGAATCGTATAGATCCTGTCAGTCTCTACAGAGCTATGAATCACAATCGGTTTTCTTAAGAAATAGATGAGAAAATACTCGATAGATGTAAATAAATAGGAAATAGATGAGAAAATACTCGGTAGATGTTAATAACTAATTGATATATTACCGTTGCTTCAACATCTACATCTGCTGGGTATGAGACTCATATGCCATTATGATTCAGTTACTTGAGCATCAATGACGTCAACAAACATCTTAAAATTTAAAAGCAGTCAATAAAGAATGTTGAAAAAAGAAATAAGAATGCTGAAAAAAGAAATATCAAAAAGTAGGAAAATCATAGAAAATATAATCGTTCTGTTTTGTGAAAATGACAAATAGCATTTTTGTTCTTAGCAAACAATCTTCTAATGCTTTTCAACTGCAAATAAACCCGAATCTCAAAAACAAGAGATGATCACCTCACTATATATTCATAGTGGTAGTGGTATACCACTAGTAGATGACCCTGAAAATTTCAGGCCCCAAATATGAATTATAAATTTTGAATTGCGAACTGCGTAGTTCACTTTTCAATTGCAAATAAGCCCGAATCTCAAAAACTAGAGATGACCACTTCACCATATTTTTACGGTGGTAGTGGTATACCACAAGCAGATGACCCTAAGAATTTCAGGCCCCAAATATGAAATATAAACTTTGAATTGCGAACTGCGTTCTAGAACGCAGTTCACTTTTCAACTGCAAATAAGCCCGAATCTCAAAAACTAGAGAAGACCACTTCACCAAGTCTTCTCAGTGGTTGAGGTATACCACTAGTAGATGACCCTGAACATTTGAGGCCCCAAATATGAATTATAAATTTTGAATTGCGAACTGCGTTCTAGAACGCAGTTCACTTTTTAATTCCGAATATTGTTTAAAGAGTGGGGCCCAAATCTAAAAACCTAATGATGACCACATTATCATATTTTCACAGTGGTAGTGGTATACCACTAGTAGATGACCCTGAACATTTCAGGCCCCAAATATGAATTATAAATTTTGAATTGCGAACTGCGTTCTAGAACGCAGTTCACTTTTCAATTGCAAATATGCCCGAATCTCAAAAACTAGAGATGACCACTTCACCCTATATTCACAGTGGTAGTGGTATACCACTAGTAGATGACCTTAAAAATTTGAGGCCCCAAATATGAATTATAAATTTTGAATTGCGAACTGCGTTCTAGAACGCAGTTCACTTCAATTGCAATTAAGCCCGAATCTCAAAAAGTAGAGATGACCACATCACCATATTTTTACGATGGTAGTGGTGTACCACTAGTGGATGACCCTGAACATTTCAGGCCCCAAATATGAATTATAAATTTTAAATTGCGAACTGCGTTCTAGAACGCAGTTCACTTTTCAACTGCAAATAAGCCCGAATCTCAAAATGTAGAGATGGCCACATCACCATATTTTTACGGTAGTAGTGGTGTACCACTAGTAGATGACTCTGAAAATTTGAGGCCCTAAATATGAATTATAAATTTTGAATTGCGAACTACATAGCGAACTGCGAACTGCGTTCCAAAAACCGATTGCCGGAAGAAAGTGTAAATAACCCCAGCTTAAAGGAGTTTAAGGTTAATGGACCACGGCAACGGGTGCTTAGAAATGAATCCATACAGATACTGCATGGGTCTTCAGTATGAAACTCAATGTGTCCACTCTGGTGTGGTACTGTGGCATCTTCTTGGTGTGTGCTGCTCTATTCTTGGTCCTTGAAGGTGTAAGGTAAGGGGTGGGTGAAATACCAGGCTTTTGTGTGGTATTGTGGTATCTTTTTTGTGTGTTGTCCTTTTCCTGGTCCTTAATGGTGTTAAGTACTTTTTTAAGGGGTAGATGGATTACCAGGTTCTTAATTTGTGTGGCATTGTGGCATCTTTTTGGTGTGTGCTGCTCTATTCCTGGTCCTTGGAGTAAGGTGAGGGGTTGATGGACTGTCTACCGTGTGGTTAATGATCATTGATAACACGGTGACACCGTTTACTTCAATACCTTAAAACGCCATACACTTCTTCATATGATTGAACACTGAAATCTCTCTTCCATGGCACCTGATCCCTTCGTCTATTTTTTAAGGGATCCGTGTTCGCTCTGCTCATGTTTTGTAATTTTCCTTTGGACTTTTGATTTTGAACAATGTTCGTTATCAATTATAAACAAGTAGAAAGGTTTTTTGCTACGATCATCAACCCAGTACTTGGGTGAAAATTTTAGGGCGAAGAATCTCTAAAATAGCCATTCGTACAATGCTACTCTCGTAGACCAATTCTCTTTTCGATCTGTAGTCTCGCATGCTTTTGGAAATTTCTCTGTTTGATTAAAGATGCAGATATGACATTAGCTGTTTCATAAATTGATGGACTACAATGAAATTGTTGTCTTTCATATCAAAAGTTCTACCATTATGATAATAAAAATAATATGGAACAAAAACGTTCTCAGCGGCGTTCACTCTTCATGTTTCTACAAAATAAACTATGAATTATTTTTTCCTGATGTTTTACAGGGTTGTAGGTCCACGGTGTGACAATATGCAGAACATGTAATTATTCATTATTGCACCAGATGGCTATAAACATTCAAAGTCTTCGTTTTGTCACAAATTGTCTGAAAAACAAAGTCTATGTAATTGTGCTACTCCTTGACATGTTTCATGCATCATTGGATTATGCGATAAAATTATAACATTTTCGTTATTTTTATTGTCGAATTCTTATCTCATTTTTCATTGTCAAAATAAAAACTGTGTAACTATTGGTGTGCAAAAATTGTAGAACTGGTGGAAATTCAAAGGAGGGTACCTAATTGTTTTATTAAGGTTAAAATAACATTCTAAACCAAGTTATTATAATATAGCGATTTTAATGAAAAACAACTTTACGTTTAACACTAATTGCATTACCTCCCTCTTTAACGTGGCACGAACGTTTCTGGTCATCATTTATTTAATTTGATTACAAAAAAGTTAAAATCAATCCAAAAAATATTTATACTTGAACAGATATTCACTTTTGTTTTAGTTCATCTTGCTAGACCCATATTAAAGAAATTCATCTTATATCCAATAAAAGAGACAGGGGGTAGTAAGGCAATAATCACTAAACACTACTATAGGAAACAATGATTTTTCTATAACATTAACTTCATCCATTACTGCGATTAGCTTTGCGCAGTGGCGGTACCATAGCCGATGAGGGTAATCCGAGGCGTGGTTATTGCTAGTTGAAAACTATACCCAATACCCCGCGCAGTGGCCTGAAACATGGCCGCTAGCGCAATTTTTGATAGCTCCCACGGGAGCAAATTACAATTATAAATAAAAAGAAAGGCTATTTTGCTACGATCATCAAAGAGTATTTGGGTGAAAATTTTAGGGCGAAGCATCTCTAAAATAGCCATTCGTACAGTGCTACTCTCGTAGATCCATTCTCTTTTCGATCTGTAGTCTCTCATGCTCTCGGAAATTTCTGTTTGATTAAAGATGCAGATATGACATTAGCTGATTCATAAATTGATGGACTGCAATGAATTTGTTGTCTTTCATATCAAAAGTTCTACCATAATGAAAATAATATGGAACAAAAACGTTCTCAACGACGTAATTCACTCTTCATGTTTCTACAAAATGAACGATGAAGTATTTTTTCCTGATGTTTTACAGGGTTGTAGGTCCACGGTTCCACGGTGTGACAATATGTAGAACATGTAATTATTCATTATTGGACCAGATGGCTATAAACATTCAAAGTCTTCGTTTTGTGACAAATTGTCTGAAAAACAAAGTCTATGTAATTGTGCTACTCCTTGACATGTTTCATGCATCATTGGATTATGTGATAAATTTTCGTTATTTTTATTGTCGAATTGTTATCTCATTTTTCATTGTCAAAATAAAAACTGTGTAACTATTGGTTTGCAAAAATTGTAGAACTGGTGGAAATTCAAAGGAGGGTACCTAATTGTTTTATTAAGGTTAAAATAACAATCTAAACCAAGTTATTATAATGTAGCGATTTTAATGAAAAACAACTTTCTTCTCTTTGAATATGTTTAACACTACATGTAATTGCATTACCTCCCTTTTTAACGTAGCACGAACGTTTCTGGTCATCATTTTTTTGATTTGATTACAAAAAACTTTAAATCAGTCCAAAAAATATCTATACTTGAAAAGATATTCACTTTTGTTTTAGTTCATCTTGCTAGACCCATATTATAGAAATTCATCTTATATCCAATAAAAGAGATAGGGGGTAGTAAGGCAATAATCACTAAACACTACTATAGGAAACCATGATTTTTCTATAACATTAACTTCATCCTTTGTAAGGATTAGCTTTGCGCAGTGGCGGTACCATAGCCGATGAGGTTAATCCGAGGCGTGGTTATTGCTAGTTGAAAACTATACCCAATACCCCGCGCAGTGGCCTGAAACATGGCCGCTAGCGCAATTTTTGATAGCTCCCACGGGAGCAAATTACAATTATAAATAAAAAGAAAGGCTATTTTGCTACGATCATCAAAACAGTATTTGGGTGAAAATTTTAGGGCGAAGCATCTCTAAAATAGCCATTCGTACAGTGCTACTCTCGTAGATCCATTCTCTTTTCGATCTGTAGTCTCTCATGCTCTCGGAAATTTCTGTTTGATTAAAGATGCAGATATGACATTAGCTGATTCATAAATTGATGGACTGCAATGAATTTGTTGTCTTTCATATCAAAAGTTCTACCATAATGAAAATAATATGGAACAAAAACGTTCTCAACGACGTTCACTCTTCATGTTTTTACAAAATAAACTATGAAGTATTTTTTCCTGATGTTTTACAGGGTTGTAGGTCCACGGTGTGACAATATGTAGAACATGTAATTATTCATTATTGGACCAGATGGCCATAAACATTCAAAGTCTTCGTTTTGTGACAAATTGTCTGAAAAACAAAGTCTATGTAATTGTGCTACTCCTTGACATGTTTCATGCATCATTGGATTATGTGATAAATTTTCGTTATTTTTATTGTCGAATTGTTATCTTATTTTTCATTGTCAAAATAAAAACTGTGTAACTATTGGTGTGCAAAAATTGTAGAACTGGTGGAAATTCAAAGGAGGGTACCTAATTGTTTTATTAAGGTTAAAATAACATTCTAAACCAAGTTATTATAATATAGCGATTTTAATGAAAAACAACTTTACGTTTAACACTAATTGCATTACCTCCCTCTTTAACGTGGCACGAACGTTTCTGGTCATCATTTATTTAATTTGATTACAAAAAAGTTAAAATCAATCCAAAAAATATTTATACTTGAACAGATATTCACTTTTGTTTTAGTTCATCTTGCTAGACCCATATTAAAGAAATTCATCTTATATCCAATAAAAGAGACAGGGGGTAGGAAGGCAATAATCACTAAACACTACTATAGGAAACAATGATTTTTCTATAACATTAACTTCATCCATTACTGCGATTAGCTTTGCGCAGTGGCGGTACCATAGCCGATGAGGTTTATCCGAGGCGTGGTTATTGCTAGTTGAAAACTATACCCAATACCCCGCGCAGTGGCCTGAAACATGGCCGCTAGCGCAATTTTTGATAGCTCCCACGGGAGCAAATTACAATTATAAACTAGATGCTGTCATTAGACAGTAATACCCGCACCAAGTGTTTGCCCCTAAATAACACTGTTTTGTACCAGTTTTAGTAAAAACAAAGGCCACGTGCACATAATACACCATCATCGGAACTCACGGGTTTTCTATCCGTTACACTGCATGCAGTATAACGGATAGAAAACCTGTGGGTTCCGACGATGATAATACACATGAGCGGCCCTTTATGTACAGTTGTGGTTGAACTGTTTGCATGTGAATTTTTAGTTAATCAATAATGTTTTCATTTCATAGAAAGTATGGTCTATATAATTATTACAAACAAAATTAAATTATGCCCCCTTCCCTCGGCGGTTGCCGGCTTAATTTAGATATGCTTCTAGGTGCCAACATCATCGCGTGCACAGATTTAGAGAAGGGATTGGAGTGGGTGGGGGGGGGGTCCAGACCCTCCCACCCTTGAAAAAAATAATTTATATTAATACATTATATTAATACATGTAGTAAAATTACCAAACAATACACCTCGGACCCCCTGCAAACACAGTTTCATACTACTTTGCCACCCCCTCCCCCCCCCCACACACACACACTCCTCATGGATAAAGAAACATCAGAATATTTTGATAACAACGAAAGCCTGTACATGTTGTAAAGTGCATTATAATCAAAATTCTTTCACAGTGACGTTTTATAATTTAAAATTTTTACAATACAGGTATGTAGCAAAAAAAGATAAATCAGTTTTTAAAATTTTGGAATCTGAAGTAAAAAATAGAAAAGCCCCAGCAGCATTTGAACTCTCTACAGACATGTAGTTAACGCTCTAACCCATTGCACTTCACTGTTAGGTAACATTATTTTGGGGGGAATTATTATATTTATACTTTATTGTTTATTTCTGCAATAGGGAGTTCATTACAATATGCAGGTGTCCTGTACGTACCACCTTAAAGCTGAAATGTGTGCTTTACATATTTTTACCGAATAAAACAGTACAAGGGGTTTAAAAGAATAAAGTCATGAAAATACATGCATGTTACAAGAAAATGATCTTTGTCCGAAGTTACGTACACAGCATAGGTCTACAGGTCGCATTACCGGGTACTAGTTTTACCCAGCTCTTCAGTTAGATGGCTTTCACGTGGTGTACATAACGGTAGGCCTATGTGTTTTCCATGTGCAGAATAGGATTAATTAACATGCATAAACATTTCTTTTGTGATGATCAGCTTATTAATGGATTCATATTGTGCTCTAATTGGATTATCATTATGATGTTGACCAATATAGGTAAGCATAATACATGTAGTACTCGCACAATATTATGAGACACCGGTATACATATGTATTACTTTCACTTTCTAAATAAGTGATCTCCCTTTGCCAGCATACTGTATCATCATCTTTTTTAAAATATCTAAATAAGCTCATCATTGTAACATATCCTATCACATTTGTACAGTTTCTGTCATTTAATTGCAAAAGTTATTTTGTCATTTGTCAGATTTAAATATTAAGTTGACCCCATATTGACCCTGTGACAGTTTGTATTAAATTTGTGTATTACATTTAAATAAGTGTAGAGACTTATCATGTCTATATGAGTTTTATTTAATAGGGAGGAAAGGGTCTTTTTTCTTAATGTATTATGATGCATCAAATAAAACGTAGGCCATGACCCTATGGGATTGTTCTGACCCAATGAAACAGGAAAATACCATCTTGAAAACTGTTGAGAACCCTTACTACTAAACCAACTATATTTTTGTTTCTAAAATCATTATGATGCATCAAATGGTGTAAGTACATGACCCCCAGGAGTTGTCTTTAAACCACCCCCACCCCTCTGAAATAGGAAATGATGATATACTTTGATAATTTTTAACTTTTGAGATCCCCCATATTTATTCTTGCTCTTTGTGCGCATCAAATTGTATATAGGTTATGCCCCCTTGGAGACACCCTGACTTTCCAGAAATGGATATAATAAAGTATTTTATCTTATTCATATGTATAGTGTTTGATCCATGTGGGTAATTTCTAGCCTACTGATGACCCTGCTTTGTTTAGGATTACAATTGCCCCGAATACATATAACATTTTGTTTATCTTATCGATAAGAATTAAAAAGCAATTTCCTAATTCTTTATGTGCATCTAGAGAAAAATACCAATCAAGAAATGATTTAAAATTTGCTACTGTACACATGTTAGAATGTATTAAGGTGGCTCACTACACCTTGAAATATTTTCTCAAATCAGCAGAAAATTACTTGATTATGATAGATATCATAATGGATAAGAAGTATTTAAGTCAAATAGGCAAAAAAATGTGCATTTTTGGATGAAAAATTACATTCTAGAAAATTTAATTCAGTAAACTTGAACAAAAGCTCCAGGCGGATTCAAACTCATGATCTGCGGTTCAGAACGAATCGAACGATATTAACAGTTTAACAAAACATTTAAATCGCCATCTTGTGACATAGTGTCTTAATTAAAAATTATAAGTCTGGGTGTAGTGAGGTACCTTAAAGAAGACTCTGAATCTGATGGGGGGTGTGGAGGATAAACATTTAATTTTAATCATTTATTGTTATTAATTTTAATTTGAATAATTGGCAGAAAATAAGACTTCTGATGGTTTATTCCCCGAAAGGCTACTCGCCAAAACAAACACCTATTAGAATTATTTTTAGGCAATTATGGGGTCCTCTAAGGGGGTACAGGTAGAATGTACCTGTGTCCACCTGGATTCCCCTAATCAGTTAAATTAGCATAAATTCAGAAGAAATAAATGCATGTTTCTATAAATGTAGTAATACACATTTTTTAAACCTAAATCAATGTTGCAGTTTTCAGTCATTTTTTTAAAATTCTGTTACTTTTCAACAACATGTATTACATGTATATATACTAGTATGCTGTAATTTAGTACCTTTTTATATCGAAAAGACTCAATTTTAAGTCCCAAGGTGAATGATACTGTGATAGTGGGTTGTCCCAAAGATTAACAAGTCCACTTAGGGTTCTTCATTTATTCAGATATAGAGATTAAAGGATTCTGTTGGCTATAGTAAACCACCTGATCATGTGCATGACCATGCATACAGGTGAAATGCCTATAGGCTATAAAATATCAGAAGCCATTAGAATAGATAATTAAATAATAATTACTTGATAGGTGCATAAAAGACAGGGAGTTATAGGGATAATAGTCTGTTTCTAAATATGTACATGTAAAATATAAATGAAATGGAGGATGAAGATGATGATGTTGATGAAATATGAATAATGCATGAATTTAATTATTATCATAAAATGCACCCTATTACAATACCAATCATTTTATCTTTCTAATTATCCATGTATATTTTATAATTTTTGTTACTTTGATTAACATATCAGAATCAGCACCCATAATCAACCACACCACCCAGTCCGAACCATTACATGTTATATGTTTTAGCCCTCTCTCTCTCTCTCTCTCTCTCTCTCTCTCTCTCTCTCTCTCTCTCTCTCTCTTCCTTCCGGTGTTTCCATGCTTTCTTGTGATGAGTCTCTCTCCATGTGTAACATTTAACTAATTCTGATCATATTTCAATAGATCATTTGTCAATTATGCAAGGTGTAATGTGATTTTTTCTTTAAGAAAAACATTTTTTACCAGTTTATAAAACTTTTAGACCCCAAATTATATTTTAATTTTAATACATCATTCAACAATTAAGAAAAGTGTAAATGCAATGTTTTATTTTTAATTTTAAGCAAAAATAAATGCAAGGTTTTTTTTATTTTAAGAGAAAAAAC
Source organism: Magallana ariakensis (assembly GCA_020458035.1). Taxonomy (NCBI): domain Eukaryota; kingdom Metazoa; phylum Mollusca; class Bivalvia; order Ostreida; family Ostreidae; genus Magallana; species Magallana ariakensis. Next base: position 6,216,650 of record CM035814.1, read on the forward strand.
CGTCATTTTATTTAAAGTCTAAGTAGGGATACATACATACAGAAAATTTTTCCAGGGGAAGGGGGGGGGGGGCAACAGTTATTTGAGTTTGCCGGGGGGGAGGGGGGGTCCGAAGCATTTTTCGGCAATTTTTTTAATTAAATGTAATTTAAAGAAATTTGAATTTTGAAGGGGGGATCTGGACCCCTGACCCCCCTCTAGATCTGCACATGGGATAAATGTTAATTTCATGCTACTATTTGTCTACCAGGATTAAATTGAATTTTTCAAAATCTTATTGCACATCTATAGGGCAGTCCCATATCATATCTCAAGATATGATGTATCTATTCATTAAATCATAAGAGGAGTTCTGGGATCTAGGTTTTTTTAGGAGTGATAAACGTCAATTTTCTGCTATTATTTGACTCCCTAGATGAAATTTAAATTTTTAAAACCTTACTGCACATCTTTAGGACAGTCTCTATCATATCCCAAGATATGATGTGTCTATTCATTAAATCATAAGAGGAGTTCTGGGATCTGGGTTTATTTATGAGTGATAAACGTCAATTTTCTGCTATTATTTGACTCCCTAGATGAAATTTAAATTTTTAAAACCTTACTGCACATCTTTAGGACAGCCTCTATCATATCCCAAGATATGATGTGTCTATTCATTAAATCATAAGAGGAGTTCTGGGATGTAGGTTTTGTTTAGGAGAGATAAACGTCAATTTTCTGCTACTATTTGACTTTCTGGATGAAATTAAAATTTCTAAAACCTTACTGCACATCTATAGGACAGGCCCAATCATATCCCAAGAGATGACAGAGCTACTCCAAAAGTTGTAATAGGAGTTATGGGAACCATACTTTTTTTGCAAAAAAACGTCATTTTTTGTTGCCCACTGATCCCTGTGTTGAAAAAAAAAATTCTGAAACCTGATCACACTTCAAAATGACACCCCCAATTATATTCTAGAAGATCATTTGGCTACTGCCAAAAAAATGACGTTTTTTAAATCAGATTTTTTGTGAAAAAACGTCATTTTTCAGCCACCAAATGACCCCCAGGGCAAATTTGAAATTTCCGAAACCTTATTGCGCATCTATAGGATACCCCAAAACATATTCCAAAAGATGATTTGTCTATTGTTGAAAATGTAGGAGGAGTTTGAGGAAGAAGGTTTTTTGTGAAAAAACGTCATTTTTACCAATTATTTTACCCCCAAGACTACCAGAGAATTTTTGAAACCTTTTTACAAAACAACATGATACCCCAAATCAAACTCCAAGAGTTCAGTTTGCTGGTTTATAAGATGTAAGAGCAGTTTGAGAAAGTAAAACGTGACAGACAGACGGACGGACGGACGGACGGAACAGGACAACAACAATATACCCGAACTTTCTTTAGAAAGTGCGGGTATAAAAATAGAAAGAAAGGCTATTTTGCTACGATCATCAAAACAGTATTTTATAGGGCGAAGCATCTCTAAAATAGCCATTCGTACAATGCTACTCTCGTAGATCCATTCTCTTTTCGATCTGTAGTCTCTCATGCTCTCGGAAATTTTTGTTTGATTAAAGATGCAGATATGACATTAGCTGATTCATAAATTGATGGACTGCAATGAAATTGTTGTCTTTCATATCAAAAGTTCTACCATAATGAAAATAATATAGAACAAAAACGTTCTCAACGACGTTCACTCTTCATGTTTTTACAAAATAAACTATAAAGTATTTTTTCCTGATGTTTTACAGGGTTGTAGGTCCACGGTTCCACGGTGTGACAATATGTAGAACATGTAATTATTCATTATTGGACCAGATGGCCATAAACATTCAAAGTCTTCGTTTTGTGACAAATTGTCTGAAAAACAAAGTCTATGTAATTGTGCTACTCCTTGACATGTTTCATGCATCATTGGATTATGTGATAAATTTTCGTTATTTTTATTGTCGAATTGTTATCTTATTTTTCATTGTCAAAATAAAAACTGTGTAACTATTGGTGTGCAAAAATTGTAGAACTGGTGGAAATTCAAAGGAGGGTACCTAATTGTTTTATTAAGGTTAAAATAACATTCTAAACCAAGTTATTATAATATAGCGATTTTAATGAAAAACAACTTTACCTTTAACACTAATTGCATTACCTCCCTCTTTAACGTGGCACGAACGTTTCTGGTCATCATTTATTTAATTTGATTACAAAAAAGTTTAAATCAATCCAAAAAATATTTATACTTGAACAGATATTCACTTTTGTTTTAGTTCATCTTGCTAGACCCATATTAAAGAAATTCATCTTATATCCAATAAAAGAGACAGGGGGTAGTAAGGCAATAATCACTAAACACTACTATAGGAAACAATGATTTTTCTATAACATTAACTTCATCCATTACTGCGATTAGCTTTGCGCAGTGGCGGTACCATAGCCGATGAGGTTAATCCGGGGCGTGGTTATTGCTAGTTGAAAACTATACCCAATACCCCGCGCAGTGGCCTGAAACATGGCCGCTAGCGCAATTTTTGATAGCTCCCACGGGGAGTGGGGTCAATCAGCTAACATCCGCGACTGTACTCGGCAATGCTGGTACCGGACATCCATGACTGTACCTGCACGCTAATGTTAAAGTCGGAATATCCGGATTGTTTTGTCGTATAAAATATGTTTATATCTATACTGTAGACTGTAATGGTAGAAAATATATTTATACACACAAAGAATCCTGTAGAGTTATCTTATCTGCTGTATGGAACACCGTTAACGCAAAAAGGGAAACATTAACAGTGTAACGCTAATTATAGCAAATGTAAAGAATATATTGAAAATCACAGAAAATTTTCAGCGTACGAAATCATTTTTAGAAACAACATTATTTCTAATAAAAACAAATAAAGTAATTAAATTACCAAGATAAACCATACTTTATGAATATAATAAGCGTTAAGGTTTAGGGATTAAGGCTAAAATAGGTGGTGCCTGCTGCCAAATCCAATTCAATATATAACGTTATTGAATAAGATATTATTGGAAATAAAAAAAAAAACTCTTAAGGTTTGTTAATAAATAGACCGACAAACAAATTTAAATATTTGAGCAAACAGCATCAATGTCTCTATTTACCTCGAACTACAATAAAAAAAATAAGTATACCCATCAGTTAGTATACAGTGAAAGTGTGTCTCATTTACACAGCCAGAAGGATCAGTTTATAATTTTAAAAAAATATACTTTCTTCACATCTGCAGATGAATATGCGCCAAATATATAACAATTATACCTGTCCTAAAATACACCATATTTCAGTAATATTTATAACCGTGCATGTGCCTGACTAACAACATCCATGAGTGTATCTGTCCTATAATTGCATTATAACTTACATCCACGACTGTACCTGTGCCTCATTAACAACATCCATGAGTGTACTTGTCCTATAAATGTATAATAACTTACATCCACAACTGTACCTGTGCCTGACTAACAACATCCATGAGTGTACCTGTGGTATAAATGCATTATAACTTACATCAACGACTGTACCTGTGCCTGATAAACAGCATCCCTGACTGTACCTGTACTATAACTTACATCCACGACTGTACCTGTGCCTGACTAAGAACATCCATGAGTGTACCTGTCGTATAAATGCAGTATAACTCACATCCACGACTGTACCTGTGCCTGATAAACAATATCCATGAGTATACCTGTCCTATAAATGCATTATAACTTACATCCACGACTGTACCTGTGCCTGACTAACAACATCCCTGAGTGTACCTGTCCTATAAATGCATTATAACTTACATCCACGACTGTACCTGTTCCTGATTAACAACATCCATGAGTGAACCTGTCCTATAAATGCATTATAACTTACATCCACGACTGTACTTGTGCCTGATTAACAACATCCATGAGTGAACCTGTCCTATAAATGCATTTTAACTTACATCCACAACTGTACCTGTGCCTGATAAACAACATCCATGAGTGTACCTGTCCTATAAATGCATTATAACTTACATCAACGACTGTACCTGTGCCTGATTCACAACATCCCTGAGTGTACCTGTCGAATTAATGCATTATAACTTATATACAACATCCATGAATGTACCTGTCCTATAAATGCATTATAACTTACATCAACGACTGTACCTGTGCCTGATTCACAACATCCCTGAGTGTACCTGTCGAATTAATGCATTATAACTTATATCCATGACTGTACCTGTGCCTGATTAACAACATCCCTGAGTGTACCTGTCGAATTAATGCATTATAACTTATATCCATGACTGTACCTGTGCCTGATTAACAACATCCATGAGTGTACCTGTCCTATAAATGTATAATAACTTTACATCCACGACTGTACCTGAGCCTGACTAACAACATCCATCAGCGTACCTGTCGAATAAATGTATTATAAATTAAATCCACAAATGTACCTGTGCCTAATAAATAACATTTATGAGTATACTTGTCGTATAAATGCATTATAACTTACATCCACGACTGTACCTGTGCCTGATTTACAACATCCATGAGTGTACCTGTCCTATAAATGCATTATAACTTACATTCACGACTCTAACTGTGCATGAATAACAACATCCATGAGTGTACTTGTCCTATAAATGTATAATAACTTACATCCACAACTGTACCTGTGCCTGACTAACAACATCCATGAGTGTACCTGTCGTATTAATGTATTATAACTTACATCCACGACTGTACCTGTGCCTGATTAACAACATCCATGAGTGTACCTGTCGTATTAATGTATTATAACTTACATCCACGACTGTACCTGTGCCTGATTAACAACATCCATGAGTGTACCTGTCGTATTAATGTATTATAACTTACATCCACGACTGTACCTGTGCCTGATAAACAACATCCATGACTGTACCTGTCCTATAAATGCATTTTAACTTACATCCACGACTGTACCTGTCCTATAAATGCATTATAACTTACATCCACGACTGTACCTGTGCCTGATTTACAACATCCATGAGTGTACCTGTCCTATAAATGCATTATAACTTACATTCACGACTCTAACTGTGCATGACTAACAACATCCATCAGCGTACCTGTCCTATAAATGCATCATAACTTACATCCACGACTGTACCTGTGCCTGATTAACAACATCCATGAGTGTACCTGTCCTATAAATGCATTATAACTTACATCCACGACTGTACCTGTGCCTGATTAACAACATCCATGAGTGTACCTGTCCTATAAATGCATCATAACTTACATCCATGACTGTACCTGTCCTATAAATGCATTATAACTTACATCCACGACTGTACCTGTGCCTGATTAACAACATCCATGAGTGTACTTGTCCTATAAATGCATTATAACTTACATCCACGACTGTACCTGTGCCTGATTAACAACATCCATGAGTGAACCTGTCCTATAAATGCATTATAACTTACATCCGCGACTGTACTTGTGCCTGATTAACAACATCCATGAGTGAACCTGTCCTATTAATGATTATAACTTACATCCACGACTGTACTTGTGCCTGATAAACAATATCCATGAGTGAACCTGTCCTATAAATGCATTATAACTTACATCAACGACTGTACCTGTGCCTGATTCACAACATCCCTGAGTGTACCTGTCGAATTAATGCATTATAACTTATATCCATGACTGTACCTGTGCCTGATTAACAACATCCCTGAGTGTACCTGTCGAATTAATGCATTATAACTTATATCCATGACTGTACCTGTGCCTGATTAACAACATCCATGAGTGTACCTGTCCTATAAATGTATAATAACTTTACATCCACGACTGAACCTGAGCCTGACTAACAACATCCATCAGCGTACCTGTCGAATAAATGTATTATTATTAAATCCACAAATGTACCTGTGCCTAATAAACAACATTTATGAGTATACTTGTCGTATAAATGCATTATAACTTACATCCACGACTGTACCTGTGCCTGATTTACAACATCCATGAGTGTACCTGTCCTATAAATGCATTATAACTTACATTCACGATTATAACTGTGCATGAATAACAACATCCATGAGTGTACTTGTCCTATAAATGTATAATAACTTACATCCACAACTGTACCTGTGCCTGACTAACAACATCCATGAGTGTACCTGTCGTATTAATGTATTATAACTTACATCCACGACTGTACCTGTGCCTGATTAACAACATCCATGAGTGTACCTGTCGTATTAATGTATTATAACTTACATCCACGACTGTACCTGTGCCTGATAAACAACATCCATGACTGTACCTGTCCTATAAATGCATTTTAACTTACATCCACGACTGTACCTGTGACTGATAAACAACATCCATGACTGAACCTGTCCTATAAATGCATCATAACTTACATCCACGACTGTACCTGTGCCTCATAAACAACATCCATGAGTGTACCTGTCGTATAAATGCATTATAACTTACATCCACGATTGTACCTGTCCTATAAATGCATTATAACTTACATCCACGACTGTACCTGTGCCTGATTTACAACATCCATGAGTGTACCTGTCCTATAAATGCATTATAATTTACATCCATGACTGTACCTGTGCCTGACTAACAACATCCATAAGTGTACCTGTCGTATAAATGCATTATCTAACTTACATCCACAACTGTACCTGTGCCTGATTAACAACATCCATGAGTGTACCTGTCGTATAAATGCATTATAACTTACATCCACGACTGTACCTGTGCCTGATTAACAAAATCCATGAGTATACCTGTCGTATAAATGCATTATCTAACTTACATCCACAACTGTACCTGAGCCTGACTAACAACATCCATGAGTGTACTTGTCCTATAAATGTATAATAACTTATATCCACAACTGTACCTGTGCCTGATAAACAACATCCATGAGTGTACCTGTCGTATAAATGCATTATAACTTACATCCACGACTGTACCTGTGCCTGATAAACAGCATCCCTGACTGTACCTGTACTATAAATGCATTATAACTTACATCCACGACTGTACCTGTGCCTGACTAACAACATCCATGAGTGTACCTGTCGTATAAATGCATTATAACTTACATCCACGACTGTACCTGTGCCTGATTAACAACATCCATGAGTGAACCTGTCCTATAAATGCATTATAACTTACATCCACGACTGTACCTGTGCCTGATAAACAATATCCATGAGTGTACCTGTCCTATAAATGCATTATAACTTACATCCACGACTGTACCTGTGCCTGACTAACAACATCCATGAGTGTACCTGTCGTATAAATGCATTATAACTTACATCAACGACTGTACCTGTGCCTGATTAACAACATCCATGAGTGAACCTGTCCTATAAATGCATTATAACTTACATCCACGACTGTATTTGTGCCTGATTAACAACATCCATGACTGTACCTGTCCTATAAATGCATTATAACTTACACCCACGACTGTACTTGTGCCTGATTAACAACATCCATGAGTGAATCTGTCGTATAAATGCATTATAACTTACATCCATGACTGTACCTATGCCTGACTAACAACATCCATGAGTGTACCTGTCCTATAAATGCATTATAACTTACATCCACGACTGTACCTGTGCCTGATTAACAACATCCATGAGTGAACCTGTCCTATAAATGCATTATAACTTACACCCACGACTGTACTTGTGCCTGATTAACAACATCCATGAGTGAATCTGTCGTATAAATGCATTATAACTTACATCCATGACTGTACCTATGCCTGACTAACAACATCCATGAGTGTACCTGTCCTATAAATGCATTATAACTTACATCCACGACTGTACCTGTGCCTGATTAACAACATCCATGAGTGAACCTGTCCTATAAATGCATTATAACTTACATCCACGACTGTACTTGTGCCTGATTAACAACATCCATGAGTGAATCTGTCGTATAAATGCATTATAACTTACATCCATGACTGTACCTATGCCTGACTAACAACATCCATGATTGTACCTGTGCCTGACTAACAACATCCATAAGTGTACCTGTCGTATAAATGCTTTATCTAACTTACATCCACAACTGTACCTGTGCCTGATTAACAACATCCATGAGTGTACCTGTCGTATAAATGCATTATAACTTACATCCACGACTGTACCTGTGCCTGATTAACAACATCCATGAGTGAACCTGTCCTATAAATGCATTATAACTTACATCCACGACTGTACTTGTGCCTGATTAACAACATCCATGAGTGAATCTGTCGTATAAATGCATTATAACTTACATCCATGACTGTACCTATGCCTGACTAACAACATCCATGAGTGTACCTGTCGTATAAATGCATTATAACTTACATCCACGACTGTACCTGTGCCTGATTAACAACATCCATGAGTGAACCTGTCGTATAAATGTATTATAAATTACATCCACGACTGAAATGTTAGCAAATGAAGAATAAAGTTTCCTGTAGTTTCTGAATTATTTTCGGTCCATTATTTTAGATATTTGAAATACATGTATATTCATTTAAACTGGTTGTTTTCGTGTAGTTTTCTTAATGTCATTGCGAAGTTTGATCTTTTAATTCAGATCGAACAAGAGGTGACGAGGTTTTTATATATATGTAAATAAGAGAATTTTAACGAATCATTTCAAATCGAATTCATTTACTTACTGCGGATTGTCGTTATGCTAATTAAAACAAAACGACATTAACACTAAAATTTCTTGTCATTTTAAGAATATATGCTCATTTTGTTTTCAAGTTTTCTAAGATGATCTTTCCACTTCGGAATTCCGAATGGCAGTGGAGATGAATTAAACGTGAACGGTGAGCGAACGCTGAACGATCGCTGAGCACATAGTGAACGTACTGTAAGCGCACGGTGAGCGCGGATGGAGCGGAGTGGAGAGCAGAAACCGGTGAACGCACGGTGAGCGAACGGTGAGCGCAAGCTGATCGGACAGTGGGCGAACGCAAAATTGATGTAGAACGTTTCAGGAACTGTATCAAAATCCAATAATTCAATGCTTTCAGATAACCTACTGCAATTTGTAACCGTCCGTCGTAGCATGTTGTCTATCGTCGTGCGTTAACAGTTGAACATTTTAACTTCTTTTAAAAAACAACCTGGGTAATTATTTTCAAAATGTGTTATGAATTGCATTTTTGGGGTCAGATGAACATTAATTTTTTCATTGATCTTGAACTCATATAGTTCTCATGGACAGGCCCAAAATCATTTAGCTTTATACATACAGAGTATATTGTTGAGGTAATTTTACAACGTAATTTAATCGCAAACTTTACTCAAAAGTAACGTAAGCGTTAAGTAAGATTATCTTTTGTCCTTCTCAAGGCTATATTGTACTCAGTCTATCTTAAACATTATCTTGCTTGATTTTCGATAAGGCACCCCTTCTTTTAAACACGATTTTACGTGCCTGTACAGGAAGGTGTGAACGCCGCTAGCCTACGTTGTAGACGTCAAGCAGTAAGGATATCTTCAAACCAATATTATAAACGTCTTCATCTTGATTGGTGCAAGTAAACTTGAAATGGATTTGAGCTCAATGACTTTCTTTTTTTCTTTTCTAATGAAAAAAAAAGATTCAATCTTTGCATTAATTAATAATGGCAGAATACGTATGTACCGCAGTCCCGGAGAAAGTTTTTCGGACGTTAATCTGAGGGAACATGACCGCTAGGACAGACGTTTAATGATGATGTGGGCAGGTATATGTATTTTGCAGCCAAAAGTACTTCTTGTTCTTCAAGGGCTGGAGGAAACCATGCCAGACCCTATTGTGGACGGATTATTAATGATTCACGATGATTGAATGGCCGAAAAAAATACCTACCTGAGCCTTATATTGAGCATCCCTGGGGAAAACTTGGAAAGTGAGTTTTTATAATCATCCTCAAACACCATCGACCAGTTTCGGGAACACCTTTATCATGGATGGAATACATGTAACACCCCCTCCCCGGTCTATCATTAGAGTTTGTACTCGATACATGACGAAGCGTTGCTCTGCCTGTTTTAACGCAAATGCTAAATCAATCTGACTTTTCTCTGAATGTGACTTTGTGAAATTACCCTTGTTGTGTTGCTGATATGTCTTTGCAATTGATAAAAACATCTCTGAAATGATTCAATGACATAAAACACATATGTTTTTTTAAATGTTAAAATTGATTTAAATGCATTAAAAGATTCTAAAGAGGGTGTTGCAAAAAGCGGGATTATTACCTAACGTGGAATACACCTTTTTAATATATCCCTTTCGCTTGAAGAGTCATATCATTACGTAGACGACTATATTTACATAGCGGGTATGTTCCGTATGCAGGCAAAATACACAAAAATTTACACGAATTTATATCGAACACGACAATCATCATTTGATTTTCATAAATACAGTTAGGAAGATGACCAAATAGTATGTATTTTAATGTTATAACATATATCAATTTGATTTCTACTGTCCAGCGTGTTTAAAATATCACATGAATAATTCTGCTTGTGGTTCTTCAAAACCGTTAGGGCCAAAATTAAAAATATCTATGTTTCCCCTAACGCGACCGACCCAATTAAATCCCGCCGACTGAATTGTTTTTTTTCACCACATTGAAAAGACTTTTTTTTTTTTTTTTTAAAACCTAATTTTACCTAAATTCGTTTTTAGAAGACCCACATCTTTTTCGTTTTACAATCATTTTGATAGCCTCGATCATCAACATGGGCGAAATACTCGCTTTATGATCGGTAACTTCGCCGGAATTTCCTCCGAAAGAGAAGTTGAAGTCGCCCTGTATTCTGAGTTCATGATCGTGTAAATTAACCCCAGAGACATTAAAATGATAAGCATTTAATTCAAAAGACGTTTCCACAGCCTCAGTTAACCACTGTTGTGATTAATTGATTGTCTTATCTTTTATGGGTATACATACGAGTGATGCAACATGTAGCCAACTGTGCATTGAAAATTACAACCGATGTTTATTACTTTTAGTGTTGATATTAAAATTAGTTGGTAACTTGTAGTTAGTTAATAACTCTGCCAAATTAATGCTAAAATAATTATCAAACCATCTGCCAACAGTTATCAGTTATCAATTAAAATGATCCTCTACACAATAGTTGTAATTGGGTCTAAAGGTTGGACTGATACCTCCAAAATACACAGAAGTACAGAGACTGATTTTATTTGTCATTTAGCTAACACAATTACAAAACATGTCATCTATAAAATGTATGAATACATCAAATAAATTAAATTTAATAGATTGGATAAGTTTTTAAAACTTTTAGAAGCTGTTTTATTTTTTATTAACTTGCTTAAATTTTAATCCAATTTTAATTAAGGTTGAATCTGTGTATATCATTATTCCTGTAGGTTATGCTGTATCAAATATTGTCAATGACAGTCTCCCTGATGTCAAACTTCTTTCTACTTTTCTGTTAGGGAGAAATTATTCTCCCAAAAATTAGGTTGGTACCTGTGAAATGAAAGACTCTTTATGTTTTGAAAAATTTAAACAGTTCTCTTAACTTCGTCAAATTTCAAATCAACAGAAACAAAAGAGTTGGTTTTGGTTATGACTATAATTAAAGTGAAATTGGGTAAATTTACAAAAATCTTTCGTATCTAAATATTTTTTTTGTCCCTAGCATTATGTTTCATTAGGTTAAAATTTCCTTGTCAAAGAAGGACATTCTCTGCAAGTGTAGTGATTTTGTGTAACCTTACTATTGTAGAATCATTAAATATGACTTCACAAATATTTACATTTATTACATTACCTTAAGTTTATCAAATATTATTGTTTTAATATAGTTTTAGACATTTTATAAACCAAATTTTGAAAAATTAATTGATACTTTGAAGTAGGTACATTATGATCATTAAAATGATATTTAAATATAGGTTTACATGTACATCAACATACAAATGATAATGAATGTCTTCATGCACATCTAGTCATTGAATCAAACATGTTTAAATTTTAAAAGATGAACAATATCAAATTGTGAATTCGATATTAAATTTGTTTTACATTTCATCAGGACAAGTATAAAAATTTGTTTTACAACTGGTCATATTTTTTTTAGTTTTGTAATTAATTAAAGAATTGATTTATTTTTTTCATTTTTAATCTATAATGTATTTTATATTATGCCCTGGCAGAAAAAAAAATTATTTACCTACCTACCTACCCAACTTCAAAATTTAGGGTCGGGTTAGGGGAAACATAGATATTTTTAATGATGGCCTAGTGTTATACGTACAAACGTCGCATGTTTCTATAGTATTTGGATAAACGTCTATAGTCTAGATAAAAAGGTGGATCAAATTTATTCGTACGTATTTTCATTTACCTATTGTTTCAACACCGATTCATACTTTTTAAAATAAATTATTTTTGCTTTTAAAAACCTGTTCATGCATCTTTAAAAACGGCATACCCTTATTATTTTATAAAAAGAGGGAGGGGGGATCTGTTGCGTACATTGTTTTGGAATCACTTGTTCAGAAGGAAAGGTTTATAATGATGATAATAACTTGTTCAGGTGGAAAGGTTTATAATGATTATCCAAGTTTATAACGGGGACTTCACTCAATAAGTACTGTTGGAAAAAATTAGGCACGCATGCAAAATATTACATTGATAAACGTTTCAAAAAGTTTATTCTGACATTCTTAAATAACTGTTCCGGGATTCGAACCCCAATAAAAAAAAAATGGAGTCGATTTTACTCTATTCTAATGGTGTAACCACTCCACAACTCTAGTCATTACATAAAACGGGGAAATTTAACACTGCGTTCTTAGATTTAAAAAATATCAATCATTTTTCCAAAAGTTCGATTTTTAAAAAAAATATACCTCTTCGAAACAAAAATCGGAAATGGAAGTTTTCAGGGAATTGTCGTGAAAGCGTGAAAACTGCCACATTTGTGTGTGTAACCATTTTCAAATTCATAATCTTATAAAAGTTAGTATATGTACTAACTTCCAAGATAAAATTCTCACTGCTTTATGAACAAAGTTGCATGAGAAAATATTACATCGAGTTCTGTTACTTTGATTTTTTCCATTTTATCTGCAACTCCTTTAGGTAAATATAGAATAGGAACTGCAACACCCTCTTTTTATAGCAGATACCTGGTAATCGACTGGACAATCCGATACCCATTGTCTATCATAAGTTGAAGGTCAAATTACATGTATGGGACCAATGACATACCGAAAATTATTTTCATCATTTTAGAATTGCATCATATACGCCAAACTTTGTATGTATTACGCATGCATGTAGCATCCTTTTATCTGAACAAATATTTGTCTTAAATTTACATATAGAAAATTGAATTATCATGTATCCCCCCACACGTTTTTGGTGTTGTCAGGTAAAAATCCCCGAAGTGAATATAAGGAAATTAACAGTGAAATGGCAAGAGACTGCTCCTCCCTCCCCCTACCCACTTTCAAAAACGATGCTAGGTGCCGGCTACACGTCATCATAAGTGATATACATTTTGTAGAACTACAATAGCTAACCAATTTTTATACCTAAAATCTGAATAATTAAATAAGGCTATCAAATTCAAAAATTCAAATAGAAAAAGAAAATGTATGTATTCTTATTTGCATTTAATCAGAATTACTGAGAAGGAAAACTAACTAGTGAAAAACGGGTAAGTTCAGTCATGGATATTGTTGATATTCAACAAATAAAGATGTTATATGATATATTTTTTGTAAAGGACAAAACAAATAATAGCCGTTGTTAATCAGGCACAGGTACAGTCGTGGATGTACATGTAAGTTATAATGCATTTATAGGATAGGTACACTCATGGATGTTGTTAATCAGGCACAGGTACAGTCGTGGATGTAAGTAATAAAGCATTTATAGGACAGGTACACTCATGGATGTTGTGAATCAGGCACAGGTACAGTCGTGAATGTAAGTTATAATGTATTTATACGACAGGTACACTCATGGATGTTGTTAATCAGGAACAGGTACGGTCGTGGATGCAAGTTATAATGCATTTATTCGACAGGTACAGTCATGGATGTTGTGAATCAGGCACAGGTACAGTCGTGGATGTAAGTAATAATGCATTTATAGGACAGGTACACTCATGGATGTTGTGAATCAGGCACAGGTACTGTCGTGGATGTAAGTAATAAAGCATTTATAGGACAGGTACACTCATGGATGTTGTGAATCAGGCACAGGTACAGTCGTGGATGTAAGTAATAAAGCATTTATAGGACAGGTACACTCATGGATGTTGTGAATCAGGCACAGGTACAGTCGTGGATGTACGTTGTAATGCATTTATTCGACAGGTACACTCATGGATGTTGTCAATCAGGCACAGGTACAGTCGTGGATGTACGTTATAATGCATTTATAGGACAGGTACACTCATGGATGTTGTGAATCAGGCACAGGTACAGTCGTGGATGTAAGTAATAATGCATTTATAGGACAGGTATACTCATCGATGTTGTCAATCAGGCACAGGTACAGTCGTGGATGTACGTTATAATGCATTTATAGGACAGGTACACTCATGGATGTTGTGAATCAGGCACAGGTACAGTCGTGGATCTAAGTAATAATGCATTTATAGGACAGGTACACTCATGGATGTTGTTAATCAGGCACAGGTACAGTCTTGGATGTAAGTAAAAAAGCATTTATAGGACAGGTACACTCATGGATGTTGTGAATCAGGCACAGGTACAGTCGTGAATGTAAGTTATAATGTATTTATAGGACAGGTACACTCATGGATGTTGTTAATAAGGCACAGATACAGTCGTGGATGTACGTTATAATGCATTTATAGGACAGGTACACTCATGGATGTTGTGAATCAGGCACAAGTACAGTCGTGGATGTAAGTAATAATGCATTTATAGGACAGGTATACTCATGGATGTTGTAAATCAGGCACAGGTACAGTCGTGGATGTAAGTAATAAAGCATTTATAGGACAGGTACACTCATGGATGTTGTGAATCAGGCACAGGTACAGTCGTGGATGTAAGTAATAATGCATTTATAGGACAGGTATACTCATCGATGTTGTCAATCAGGCACAGGTACAGTCGTGGATGTACGTTATAATGCATTTATAGGACAGGTACACTCATGGATGTTGTGAATCAGGCACAGGTACAGTCGTGGATCTAAGTAATAATGCATTTATAGGACAGGTACACTCATGGATGTTGTGAATCAGGCACAGGTACAGTCTTGGATGTAAGTAAAAAAGCATTTATAGGACAGGTACACTCATGGATGTTGTGAATCAGGCACAGGTACAGTCGTGAATGTAAGTTATAATGTATTTATAGGACAGGTACACTCATGGATGTTGTTAATAAGGCACAGATACAGTCGTGGATGTACGTTATAATGCATTTATAGGACAGGTACACTCATGGATGTTGTGAATCAGGCACAAGTACAGTCGTGGATGTAAGTAATAATGCATTTATAGGACAGGTATACTCATGGATGTTGTGAATCAGGCACAGGTACAGTCGTGGATGTAAGTAATAAAGCATTTATAGGACAGGTACACTCATGGATGTTGTTAATCAGGCACAGGTACAGTCGTGGATGTAAGTAATAAAGCATTTATAGGACAGGTACACTCATGGATGTTGTGAATCAGGCACAGGTACAGTCGTGAATGTAAGTTATAATGTATTTATACGACAGGTACACTCATGGATGTTGTTAATCAGGCACAGGTACAGTCGTGGATGTACGTTATAATGCATTTATAGGACAGGTACACTCATGGATGTTGTGAATCAGGCACAGGTACAGTCGTGGATGTAAGTAATAATGCATTTATAGGACAGGTACACTCATGGATGTTGTGAATCAGGCACAGGTACAGTCGTGGATGTAAGTAATAAAGCATTTATAGGACAGGTACACTCATGGATGTTGTGAATCAGGCACAGGTACAGTCGTGGATGTAAGTAATAAAGCATTTATAGGACAGGTACACTCATGGATGTTGTGAATCAGGCACAGGTACAGTCAGTCGTGGATGTAAGTTATAATGCATTTTTAGGACAGGTACACTCATGGATGTTGTGAATCAGGCACAGGTACAGTCGTGGATGTAAGTTATAATGCATTTATAGGACAGGTACACTCATGGATGTTGTTAATCAGGCACAAGTACAGTTGTGAATGTAAGTTATAATGCATCTATCCGACAGGTACACTCATGGATGTTGTTAATCAGGAACAGGTAGAGTCGTGGATGTACGTTGTAATGCATTTATTCGACAGGTACACTCATGGATGTTGTTAATCAGGCACAGGTACAGTCGTGGATGTACGTTATAATGCATTTATAGGACAGGTACACTCATGGATGTTGTGAATCAGGCACAGGTACAGTCGTGGATGCAAGTTATAATGCATTTATTCGACAGGTACACTCATGGATGTTGTTAATCAGGCACAGGTACAGTCGTGGATGCAAGTTATAATGCATTTATAGGACAGGTACACTCATGGATGTTGTTTATGAGGCACAGGTACAGTCGTGGATGTACGTTATAATGCATTTATTCGACAGGTATAGTCGTGGATGTTGTGAATCAGGCACAGGTACACTCGTGGATGTACGTTATACTGTATTTATAGGACAGGTACAGTCATGGATGTTGTTAATCAGGCACAGGTACAGTCGTGGATGCAAGTTATAATGCATTTATAGGACAGGTACACTCATGGATGTTGTGAATCAGGCACAGGTACAGTCGTGGATGTAAGTTTTAATGCATTTATAGGACAGGTACACTCATGGATGTTGTTAATCAGGCACAGGTTCGGTCGTCGATGCAAGTTATATTGCATCTATAAGACAGGTCTAGTCATGGTAGTTTTTGATGAGGTATAGGTACAGTTACAGATATTAATAATTTGTTTTTTAAGACCGGTACAGGTGGATGTAAATAATAGAATTGAATTCATATCATGGACATGTACAGTCATTAATGTTAATTATGTACATGTACAGGTACAGTCATGTTTACTAAATATATTTGCAGTGTTTAAATGACAGATAGTAGGGATATGTAAACCACAGGTACGGTGGGTTTTTTTTAAGGTTAATTCTCAGTTTACTCGTACTAATGTACGCATCTTATTATAGGTTTTTTTAAAGGTGAAAATCAATTTACTCGTACTAATGTACACATCTTATTATAGTTCATGACATAATCAGTGTTACTATTTTCTCCATTATTCCACATGCATTCTTTTGTATAAATAAATCAACTTTTTATTTAATTATTAAGAAATTGGTTTATGTTAGCCTTACCGGTAGTAAAAAAACCACCTTTACTTATTTGTTTTTGATTAGCGATTACGTTGATACATATATAAATTTAATTTCCGTATTATAAATGATTATATTTAATATACAGTTTATGTTCATTTCCGTATTGGAATTAACGGCGTTCCATACAGCAGGTCAGATAACCCCAGACCATTATTTGTTGTTGGTAAATATACAGAAGAGAGATGTTTCTCTAATAACAATTCATAAATATATATCTTTAATAAAAGGATAATAATCCGGAAAACATTTCTCTGATATTCCGACTTTAACATTAGCGTGCAGGTACAGTCATGGATGTCCGGTACCAGCATTGCCGAGTACAGTCGCGGATGTTAGCTGACAGACACTGTTGCCCACGGGAGCAAATTACAATTATAAATAGAAAGAAAGGCTATTTTGCTACGATCATCAAAACAGTATTTGGGTGAAAATTTTAGGGCGAAGCATCTCTAAAATAGCCATTCGTACAATGCTACTCTCGTAGATCCATTCTCTTTTCGATCTGTAGTCTCGCATGCTCTCGGAAATTTCTGTTTGATTAAAGATGCAGATATGACATTAGCTGATTCATAAATTGATGGACTGCAATGAATTTGTTGTCTTTCATATCAAAAGTTCTACCATAATGAAAATAATATGGAACAAAAACGTTCTCAACGACGTAATTCACTCTTCATGTTTCTACAAAATAAACTATGAAGTATTTTTTTCCTGATGTTTTACAGGGTTGTAGGTCCACGGTTCCACGGTGTGACAATATGTAGAACATGTAATTATTCATTATTGGACCAGATGGCCATAAACATTCAAAGTCTTCGTTTTGTGACAAATTGTCTGAAAAACAAAGTCTATGTAATTGTGCTACTCCTTGACATGTTTCATGCAACATTGGATTATGTGATAAATTTTCGTTATTTTTATTGTCGAATTGTTATCTCATTTTTCATTTTCAAAATAAAAACTGTGTAACTATTAGTTTGCAAAAATTGTAGAACTGGTGGAAATTCAAAGGAGGATACCTAATTGTTTTATTAAGGTTAAAATAACAATCTAAACCAAGTTATTATAATGTAGCGATTTTAATGAAAAACAACTTTCTTCTCTTTGAATATGTTTAACACTACATGTAATTGCATTACCTCCCTTTTTAACGTAGCACGAACGTTTCTGGTCATCATTTATCTGATTTGATTACAAAAACTTTAAATCAATCCAAAAAATATCTATACTTGAACAGATATTCACTTTTGTTTTAGTTCATCTTGCTAGACCCATATTATAGAAATTCATCTTATATCCAATAAAAGAGATAGGGGGTAGTAAGGCAATAATCACTAAACACTACTATAGGAAAGCATGATTTTTCTATAACATTAACTTCATCCATTACTCCGATTAGCTTTGCGCAGTGGCGGTACCATAGCCGATGAGGTTAATCCGAGGCGTGGTTATTGCTAGTTGAAAACTATACCCAATACCCCGCGCAGTGGCCTGAAACATGGCCGCTAGCGCAATTTTTGATAGCTCCCACGGGAGCAAATTTTAATTATAAATAAGTAGAAACATTTTTTCCTATTTAGGTGAAAATATTAGGCGAAGCATCTCTAAAATTGCCATTCGTACAATGCTACTATCGTAGATCCATTCTCTTTTCGATCTGTAGTCTCGCATGCTCTCTGGAATTTCTTTCATTATTGGACAAGAAACATTCAAAGTCTTCCTTTTGTCACAAATTGTCTGAAAAACAAAGTCTATGTAAATTGTGCTACTCCTTGACATGTTTCATGCATCATTGGATTATGCGATAAAATTATAAAAGTTTCGTTCTTTTTATTGTCAAACTGTTATTTTAGTTTTCATTATCAGAATAAAAACTGTTACTATTGGTGAGTAGAAATTGTATTACTGGGGACAATTCAAAGTCAGATATCTTATTGTTCTTATCAAAGTTTAAATAACATTCTAAACCAAGTTATTACAGTGTAGCGATAATAATGAATCTTTGAATAGGTTTAACACTAATTGCAATACCTCCCTTTTAAACGCGGCACCAACGTTTCTGGTCATCTCTTATTTAATATGATTGAATAAGCATAAAATCAATAAACAATTAATATATATACTTTAAAAAAAAAAATCACATTTGTTTTATTTTCATCTTGCTGGATCCATAGTATACGAGGGTTGATCCAAAAGTAATGTCACAGATGCGATGAAATCGTGAAAAATCCGCGTAAAGTGACAAAAATTCGTGCTTTGAGATACCTACCTTATTCGATTCAGATCTGAAAATTTTAACATTGCATTATAATAAATATTTCTGAAGATAATATATTTTGTAGAGCGTGAGGTAAGGATAGTCGCCGCACGCTAGCGACGTCATTTCTAGATCTTTGGCGTTCTGGTAGAATTTCGTAATTTAGTACTGTATATAAATTGCCGACGATGCTCTATTTTACATTTTTTTTAATCATTTTTTTTTTCATAAAGTAAATAATTAATCTTTTTGTAATCGATGGAGTAGTATATTGGATTATTTAATGTGCGATCAGTTTGGCGAGGTCTCTTCAAGAATTCATGAAGGTGGCTTTATAATACATGTATAGCCATTGACGTTAGAACCTAACTTTAACTTTCCTTCAGAGCGTATGTCTTCTGTCTATCTAATTTATTTATTAACATGACATATGCTTTTATTAGATATTGGAACCACGTTATGAGTACCTCGTTCACTCACTCTTAATTTTATGTTGATATATCATTTCCAGTACATTTTTTAGTGATTTCTACGTATCGATGCAAAAAATGCATCGTATTACTATTTGCGTGTCCAGCCTTTTTATTCCTTGATCTAGAGACAAAAGGCATTGCGTAGATATCCGAAATGAACGGTAATTCATCTTATATCTAATACAACAAATTTGGGGATAGTAAGGCAATCATCGCTAAACACTACCAAGGGCGTAGCCAGAATATTTTGATGTGCACGCCAAAGAAGGCAAGGGGTCTGGGGCCGCCTTTAGGACCCCAGTGGGTCAAGGGCAAAGCCCTGGGGGGGAGGGGGTGCAGGGGGCGAAGCCCCCGGAAGCTCATGAGTTTTAACGTTCTCTGCAGGCAAAAATCTACGCTCTGCTTATGTGCACGAAGTATAATATCCAGCTGAGTTTAATTATATAAAAGAAAATGAGCGGGTAAAATGCGGGTAAAATGCCTTTATTAGGATGGATAAGATACTGAGGGTTTTTTTTATTTGTTCCAAAGATGTGTAACTAAATTAACATTTATCTGTAATTCTTAAAAGATTAATGTATATCGGTACGTGTATTATAATAGTTTATAGAGTTGGCATGTGCTCTGTTTTCTAATGAAAACAAACCGATTTCAGTTAACAAAACCTCGGGGGTGAGAACCCACTATACATTAGAAATACCATTTTATATCTCAACAGTTTAGGAAAATAATGGAAGTCTATAAACACAAGGCAAAAACCGCATATAACATTAGATTATGTTGTTGCTAAAATGCACCCATGCGAATGTGTTCGGAATGTTTTCTTTATCGTTGCTAAGTATGTAATAAATCCAGAGGTGCTCGAATGAAAGTTCACGAGACTTCCCCGAGATTTGTTTAGCTCCTGTGAAATTTCAAGCGGAAGTATAAGTGTTCGGATAAAATTCTCAAAATACGTAAGTACTGGTCGTTTTTCATATCATATCCTATTTTGATTTATTTTAAAACATGAGAATATATTAAGATATATGTCTTATTTCATCATCTAGCGGTTATTTAAACTAAACGATGATATTCAGAACAGAGTTATCGTTCGTGTTCAACCACTCTGCACGTGGTTGAAAATATAAACATTGGGTTGTTGATAAAATCATAGCCATGTTTGCGGCTTTTGGTGTGCAATACCATGCTTTTTTAAAAATAATGGGTGTCTGTTATGTATAAAAACTTTCATTTTCAAGGAACATTCCGTATAAAATAGTATAGTCTGTTTCACTATTGATGCTATTACTAGGTCAGGCGCGGATCGAAAATTAATCATTAAGGGGTATCGCCTCTAAGCATGTTAATTGATTCAACACCAGAAAAAAACCTAATTTTCTATTGTCATATTTATTTCTAGAACTCATTTTATCCACCAATTAATGAAGATAAAGTTTAAAATCAATAAACGTCTAGATTTCATATTTGACTCCAAGTACCTAGATATTAGGAAATAGACTATAAACACGAGGCACGTTTTTACTGCGAAGCTGAAAGGGTCAAATAAAACCACGTGGTGTTAATTTTTAAAAATGACAATAACATTCGCAGGGGTGAAATGGCTTAGTGGTTTTAGCTCTAGAAGTAATACTTAGATAACAATAAAGAACTGGGCTTTTTAGGTTTTGTTTTAGGTTTTAGGTTTTAGGGTTTGTTACCTAAAAAAATTGAGACTTTTCTTTCATCGTTTCTGTTAAATTATCAAAGCGATTACAATTAGAAATTTTGCTTTTGCATGATTGTATTATATTATTAGAATAGATTTACTAGTAAATAGAAAAAAAATGAATAAAAATCATATTTATCTATTCAACAAAGAGTTTTTGCACCTATAATATTTGCTTGAATCTTTTTTTTATGATATTAGTACGTGTTTTATCTTAAAGCAGTGGTTTGCTTTAATGCACTAAAATTTTTAACCATTACTTGTCGATGTTAACATACTTTTAAATTAATCTAAACTTTCAATTATTGTTTTTAATTTTAAATGTACCATAAAACAGTTTTTATGTCTGATGCATGATTGCTATGACCTCCAATAGTTACCAAAACCCTTCAATATTTAGCAACTACAAACTCTTCCATTACTTTAAATTCTCAATATTAATTTTGAAGTCTTAATGTCCGAGCGATGACCATCTGTCATTGTTCATTGTGGTTTTTTTTTAGAGCCTCAGAACGCTGAAAGACCTCTGTGTGGTTGCGTTTGCAAGTGGCATGTTTAAAAAGATGAATATAGATAGACAAAAATAATTACGCGCATGTTAAATGTGAATATTTAACAATCAGAATAAACCAATCCGGAGGTACGTACCTATTTACAAATTTGAAGTAAATCCATAGACATGACATACGAGGGTTGTTCGGAAATTATTGAAACATTTTCTCTTATTCTTTTTAGTAAAAAAGATAAACTCTTGAAATTTATTTCATAATTCATATAGTTGAAACTATACCCAATACCCCGCGCGTGACCTGAAACATGACCGCTGGCGCAATTTTTGATAGCTCCCACGGGAGCAACATACCAAATATAAACAAAAAAGAAACGCTTTACATTTGAATGATTTATTTAATTAAACAATATTTTATTATGTAAAAATATTACATAACAAGGAATAGGCAGCAGTCAATCTGCCTATTTGAGCCTCTTTCGACTGATTATGTATTCCACCAATACTAGTATTTAGGAGAAGGAGGAAATGCGAAGCATCTCCAAAGGATATATACACCGTCGTAAGACGTAACATTCGTAGATCCTCCCACCTTTTTTCGGTCCGTCATCTCAGATACATTTGTAAGTTGGTATGCCTTATTCCGTAGATTGATAAACTTTAATGCCTTTGTTTCTTAATCAATCTGATTATCGATACTTCTACCTTATTGAAAATATAAGAAGCAAAACATTCTTCTCGTTCCATGTCTCTAAGATAAGGATTAAAAAAAATTGTCCTTATGTTTAACAAGGTTCTAGAGTCACAGTATGAAAAAAATAATTATGTGATTACACTTTCCGAAAGCTTGAAACTTTTGGTAATGAACATGAATGTCTCTTGCGTTACTCCTCACACTTACATGAATTATCATTATAACTAAATCATGCAAAACATTATTAACTTTTCGTTAGTTTTATTGTCAAATATTTATTTTAAACTTCATTGTAAAAGCCAACATTTCCTTCTTTGTCTGCAGTTTGTTATACTGGTAAAAATTTAATTGTAAGTGTCTAATTTATTATAAATTAACGGTAAAGTGAATACAGTGAGAGAAAAACACCAAATTACTAGTATATTTCTTTCAATAGCCAAACACTTTTTCAATATGTGTTAAATCAGCTTTTTTTAAATTTGATTTTAAAATCTTTCAATTATTCACAAGTAATCTAGACATTAAAAAAATTGTAAAGGGCGGTACCTTAGCCAACAAGGTTCATCTGAGGCGTGGTTATTGCTAGTTGGAAACTACTAGTAAACCCAATACCCCTCACAGAGACCGAAAACATGGTCGCTAGCGCAATTTTTGATTTGGATAAGGTGGAAAGACAAAGATGCAACAAAAACCCATAGCACTGTGCCGTATAATTGTGCCAGTGCCAAGGTGTCATTTTTGCACCCGTCTAAGCTGCATGTATCGAAAAATTCAAACATGCCATATGATAGACCATTGCCTAAAGAGTTTATAACTACTTTTGGTGGTAAGGTATATCACCGGTCATGTGAGATACTTACCTTTAAAAAATAAATTCCAAAAAGAATTTTTTTTTCTTATAGGAAAATAATTTACTTACAGGATATTTGAATTTCCTACAGGAATGGAACTTCCTTTAGGAATTTAAATTCTGATAGGATTTGAAGAAAACTCCCACAGGATTTTAAAAATCAGTAGGAAATCTTCCTATAGGAAATAATACCTATTTTAATCAAATTCCTACTGTAAATGCTTTTCTGTAAAGGAAATATCATTCCTATAGGATTTTAAGAAAATTCTATGGGGTTTTCAATATTTTATGTAGGAATTTTTTTCGTATGGGAATTATTATTTTTCTATGGGATATTAGTTTTTAAAGGTAAATATTTCACCTGTCAGGTGAGACTCACTAAAAACAAAAGTGGTTATATGCTCTCAAGACATTGTTCTATCATTTGGTATATATGGATTTTTACGAAACTGCATCTTAACCGGGTGCAAAAATACCACCTTCGCACTGGAATAATTATCCCGCACACTGTCCTATATGATTTAAGGAATGAATTCGATATTTATTAGTTTTATACAGTATAAAATGTTCAAGAAGGACATTGAAATGTCAATATCCGAAATAGCCGATATCGATTCTTCTAGACTCATTGCCGTTGAATAAAAACGCATTAATCAACGTCCACTATTCATAATCGGAGTTAATCTACCCTCTGAAAGTGATATGCAATATTATTCAACTGAACTTAGCATGCTTGAAACTTTCTTCGATCACCTCTGCTCACTCGGTTATATTATGGGGGGGGGGGGGAGACTTCACTGATCGATCAAACATCAACCTCTATAAGGCAAAAGCCCTAAAGCAATTCCTCTCACGAGCTGACTTGGGACTTCCTGGCATTGACTTCTCAACCTCTGGCTCCAACTTCACAATTACCACTACAAGGACCACACTAGATTACATTACGTTACACGATGCCGCGTCTCTTAGCATACCAACGGCAAAATATAGACCATATCTTAAACCGGAGTGGACTCCTAAGGTCAAAGAGCTCCACGATACAGAGCGTCAAAAGAGAAAAATCTGGCTAGCCGAAGGCCGTCCTAGGGGAATGCGTCATGAGTCTTACTATGACGTATGCAACATTCTTTATACGATATAAAATAATGTTTTAGCCAATCAGAAAGCATTTTACAACCAGAATTAAATTATTAATATATTCGACCAGTGCTTACTATCAATTCAAGATATATTACTAAAGTCAGGTACTCTTCACACAATTGCTCTGAAAAAATATAGTTCCATCCATGATCAGCAGATACAACATTACAACATGTGTTTAGTCTTTTTTACGAAAATATAGGTCATTCTTCGATTGACAATTTTTTCATCAATGAATATTGCTTATTACTATAACAATTATAGTACTTTCATGATTATCGTACGTTCTCTTCTGAGAGAGAATGTTAATTATTGATTGTGTATGAGTATGGGTTTTCTCTTCTTTTTCCCCCATAACGGAATGGTTATGCAACACCAGCACAGATTTTTGATCGCACTCGTGTTGACCTGGGGCTATTTGTAGGTATTTGTTGCGGATGCAAATGTAAACTCGCAACAAAATATAGTTCCGCGGGGTGTGCATAAATTTTGTAAATCAAAGTCATTTTTAAATAATAAAACTATATATAAATGTTGTTAACTACTGAGTATTATTCATGGTAAAGAAAAAATATAAAGTTTATACGTGTGTTAAAATTGAGTTCAGCAGATATCTATGCTAGTACAGGGGCCGTATGTATTAAATTTTCTGCCATCCATGCAGACTATATATCTTGCAAGCACATGTGTGCGCACTGTTTGTGACGCACTACTGGTGACAGTATTTGCTACAGACATGAAGAACTATATTCACTTGTTTGTTATCAAGTTCATGGTTTTTAACTTAATTAAGATCAGCTGAGCACAGTGAAAATTCAAGTAATTTAAAAGTTCAATATCTTGGATATGGGGTAACCCATATCTATTCTTGTTTTATTACAGTTCTGTAATTTGAAAGTATATGCAGACAGCAAAAAGTTCACAGCTTGAAATTTAAAATACACATTGAGTAATATAAAACAAAAGATGGATATCCACACACCAGTTATTGGATAAACCATTTTATAACTTATTAAATAAATGCACCTTGAACTGCCTTTTAAAAATGCCCATTGTTGGGATAGATTAAGAAGAGCTGATGAGTGGGTATTTTGGTTTCCACTATCTTTTCTTTCCTTTCCTACCCGAAACAATTTCCACGTCATAATCTCTTTCAGTCAGTAAAACATGATATTTATTTTTTCTGTGTGAAATTTACAAAACAAAAGCAGAGCGAACACGGACCTCTTAAAAAATCGAGGTGGAATCAGGTGCCATTGAGGAGGAAGCACCCTCTGCCGACCGGTCAAACCCGCTATATCGGTAAAAATGTCATTATCGGGGAAATTGTCGTAATTTGGTAAAAATATCATGATCCGGAAAAACGAAAAAAAAAATATGTCGAATAACTCGGTATTCAAATAATAGTTCAAAGCAGAACGTCACGGACCTCTGGAAAACCTCAGAGACAGGACCAGGTGCCACTGAGGAGTGAGCATCCTCTGCTGACCGGTCACACCCGCCGTGTGCTCTATCGTAATCGGGAAAACAAAAAAGTCCGTACACAATTAGATTAATTATGGTTTAACAATTAGTATGAAAAACGTCAGTCAGCATGCGACCTAGTGAAGATTGTATTTGCTGACAAGGTCGTTGTATCGACCATAGAACTTACGAAAAAATTACTTCAAACGAGACTGTTCACACGAAGAGCATGCCCTTGCGTATTGAATTGAGACACAAAAACACCATATGAAGGTGATGAAGATATATATTGATACATAAGTAAGGAAAGTTGACTATAGAAAATTGAAGTCATCACGTTAATCATAAAGTTTTGTTGTTAGGTTACCATCAATGTCCATTTCCAGTAAAATATCCAAATATGAAACAGATGACGCAGACTATGTGGTATCTTTTATTTCAAGTTCACTGGGATATATTGAGTCGACGTAAGTAAATGTGTTATAAATAAGGCTCATTCCTTGGTATTAAATTCAAATCATTAAACAATCATATTGGCAAATCCATGCCCTTCTTTTGACTTTTTGGCTTTTTTCCATTTTTTTCTAATTTTTTTTTCTTTGGTAATAATTTATCTGTCCCTTCAGCCAGCACGAGGAGTCTTGTTCACACCTTCATCACACCTTCCAGTTATGTATAAACTCTTGAGACAATGAGACAAAGATGGCTTTAAACAATTTTATCATATCATATATTTTTACATATGAGAACATACCAGTATATAAAAATATACAACAACAAAATTATCTTGAAAGTACATTGCCAAAGAGTAAACAGAACAGATAAACTTGATTACAATAACAATATGTAAATAATGTAATCTACTTAAACTTTTATATCACTTTAACCTAATACCAGCAAAGCCTTAGTTTACATATTGTTGTGGTCCAAATACAAAAAATCAGAATTAGAAGACCAGTGTCTATGTTGACATATTCCTTTGAGCAATAGAATTATAAGAATACAAATAGCAGTATCTAAGTTACATATACATACATTACTTTTGTGAGTAATCCTATTACAAAAAATACAAACACCTGAATGTTACCTTACATAGTGTTGTTGAAATACAATTTCAGAATAACGTACATGACATAGTGTTGTATGAAATACAATTTCAGAATAACGTACATGACATAGTGTTGTATGAAATACAATTTCAGAATAACGGACATGACATAGTGTTGTATGAAAAACAATTTCAGAATAACGGACATTACTTAATTTAATGATATAGATTAAGTATATTGGATTAATTATTTTAATAAATAAGTTTATTGTTGGTGGAGACAATGAATGGTGTTCGTGCGCGTGAAATAAATGCACCATCTATCTGACCAGTGAAGAATGTGACAACTACCGGAACACAAGACTGCTGAGATATCGATGTATAGTGTCATTAATATCGAACGCATCACAACTACTATTTTCTAAAGACTAACCTAATACTAGAGTAACAATGGAATGTGAAATAACATTAATGATATCCCTGTATGCTCTCTATTTTAAGAATGGCGCGCTTCTGAATTAGATATTGAAACATTGGTATAAAACAAAACACGAAAAAAAGTAAAACCAAAGATTTCATATAAAGAAGTGTGCAGTTCTTTGTCATTTGTAATTTAGTAATTATTTCATAGATGAGTGTTAATGATGAAAACATAAAAATATTGGTCCCGAAGTCTAGGGAATGGATACATCATTCAAAAGTAGTAAAATATATGGGATCAATGTCAGCCATTCATTGTAAAAATGAGATGGCAACTGGAGACAAAAATGTATTGGCAGTAACATGTACATATATACAAATTTAACCTTAATATGAATTTGATTGTCTTAATTAGTTGATATGATATGCAATTTAAAAGAAATCCTAATACACAACCTGCAAAAGCAAAGAATATACCTGTCACAGGTGCGCTAATAGTTCTACCACCAGTCAACCTGTCTATTAAAGACAATACACTGTGGTAGTGTACAGCGTCAAGTAAAAGAGATTCTTCCAGCATCAATCAATGATACTTGTATTTAAATACAGTTGAACTTTGATATCTCGAATACTGATATCTCGAATACATGTACAATGGATATGTCGAAGTGATTTGTAAGTCCAAATCACTTATTTTTTTAACTATTTCACCCTCAATATCTCTTATACTCGGATATCTCGAAGTTTTTAAACAGTCCCATCTAGTTCGAGATAACAAAGTTTGACTGTACATGTAAAATAAATTACTGGTACATTAAAACCACCGTGTGAAGAACAATACATCACAAATAACATGTTATAATGTATGATTATCAGGTCCTGCGTGAAAGCTCTACAATACGTGTTATGCGCATAAACATACTTAAAATATCAAAATCTTCAAAAAATAATTTCACTTATACATTATGTAATGTAAACTTAGGAAAGATACTGTGAACAGAAGAAATTGTTTACTAAGTCTGCCCAGCTGACGCAGGGGACTGTCTGAATTTATAATGAACAAAATATATACCCACTATAATTCCAAATAAGCATAAAATAAACATATATTATAAGGGCCTTAAATGACCCCTAAAAGAAAAGTAATCAATGTTATGATATGTATAAATTTAGTTTGTCAAATCTAGAATATTGTTTCTAATTTTCAGTTATAATCTAAATAAAACTATAACATCAAAACGTTCACAAGTACCAGCCAGTTTTGCGGAAATTGTTAATAATTTCAAACACTTTTCTTCTTCATACAACATTGAGATCAAAACATTATCATCAATCTTCTATCTATTTAACTAATCATAGGCCAGGCCAGAATATTTCTTTTGTTAAAAACTGCGCTGTGTGTTCCCCGTTTTAAAAAACCTTCGTATATGGATTGCAAAATTAGCATCATTTCTGACGTCATATACTGCCTGTCACGAGTGCAGATACAGAGAAATATGGAATAATAATGTACATTTTATCAACTCTTCTAGAAAATTACAAGTGACAAGATTTGATTCCTGCGATGTGTTGAAAAACAAACATGGATTATGAAGCAATTTTCTCTACAATCTTTGAGATTAGTTTTTGCATGTCCTTGGATCGGGCTTTTCCGGTTTCCAATACTTCCTCGTGATTGGCTGTCAGATCCGAGTCAAACTCCATCACACAACAGTTTGTAATCAGGGAAATTGCTAGCACCTCCATTCCACAATGGCGGGCAACAATGGCCTCAGGAATAACACTCATTCCTACACAGCAAGAACAACACAGTTAGACCAAGCAGTGATCTTCAAAAATCATTAGTACACCAAAATTCAAATCAATATTTGAAAAATGTAAATTTTTATACTATGTTTTATCCTTTAGATTTACGACAACATATGTACCTAAGCCATACAAGTATTTAATAATTTTCTCATTTTGGGTCCATTAACTTTAACCTCGTTCCTGTTCATTTCATCATTGAATGCTTATTTTTGGATGTCGTCGGTCCTATGAAACACCAATGCGGTGCAGACAAATTGAATACTGATGTTTTTTTGGTATGAAATATATGTGTATCGTAGCTGTAAAGCCATTATATACGCTCTCAGTCATTCTAAATGTAAATATATGCGTATCAACTCTTTATATCTAGATACTAAAATCTAAAATACAAAGGGTAAAGAATCATCCATATATACCTGTAGCATCAGCTCCAATCAGATTTAGTAGCCGACATTCCGTGACTGTTTCAAATGACGGACCAGTTAAAAAGCTTAAAACTCCTTCTTGAACAAAATTGGTGAATCCAAGTTCCTTGGCCGTTTCTTTGGCGATGTCCCTATACCTTTTACAGTACGCATCCGACATTGGTGGAAATCTTGGTCCAATTCTACAAAAAAAAACCAACTCGAAACGTTGCGATTCAAATTGAAAGAGGACAAGCAACACTCAGTGTTTACCTAATGGTGGGTTGATCTCACCTGTCGTCGTTGATTCCAATCAGGGGGTTGATTCCACAAAATCCAGGTAGATTGAGGTGATCCTTTATTATCATGACGTCCCCCACTTTGTATTTGGGGTTGATTCCCCCTGCCGCGTTTGTTAGAATCAAGGTCTTGATTCCCATCTTCCACATAACTCTGACTGGCAAAACGACCTTAAGCAAATATATTTACATTTTCAACTGTCTTTGTCTGTGATAACATTACGAATCAATTTTGAACCCTAAAACCCAATAACTTCATAAAACATGAGTGACACAAAATGGGCGTGTCTTATAACATAACCAAGAGACGGCATTGGCTGCGCCGCGCAGTAATACATAGCATGTGCTACACGAAAAAAATAGTGGTTTTAAATAATGTTGTTTTAAAGTGTACAAATAATGTAAATATAAGTAATAAGAAATCATTCTTTGAATATTATGAGGTGATAATTTCGGTAGGAGCGTGGTCAAATCTATCATAAAGGCCTTCGGGCTTTATTGGATTTGACCACGCCCCGATCGAAATTATTACCTCATAATACTAAAAGAATGATTCCTTATTCCTTAAGTAAAACCAAGAGGTTGAATTTGTTGAAATGTCAATCTTGTTTACAATTTTTATAAAGCATAAATAAAAAGTAATGGATTGCTGAGCTCAATAGTATGTGTGCTATTGTTTTACTATAGTACTTATTGTACTCACTCGATGTAAAGGATACCCTTCATACACATGAACTCGTCCCTGCATCAGCATGACCGGGGTCCCATTCAACAGTCCAAAGACAAACTGCCCTAAATGACCAGGTACTGCAAACACGAACAAATTCCAACAATCAAGTACAAACGTGAACTTTATTTCAATTACATGACCTCAAAAGTTTCGAGGTTGCCCCTGCCCCTCGTTTAGTACCTACCAGTACTGACAGGAAACCCGTTCAGTTCGGAGTATTTGATGATTTGTTTGTCCTCCACCATATCCCCGAGTCCACCAAGCCCCGACCCACACACGATTCCAAACTTCGGAGCATACTTGATCCGATTTTTGATCAAATTGGTCAAAGTTTCGATTTCCTCAAATGATCCTTGGCTGAAACATTGTTACAAAATATATACAATATGAGTATAATAAATTATTCATAACTGTCACAACCTCTATTGTTTCAAATAACGCGTGGACAGATTCATTCACCAACAGTTCACAGTTTGTACGGAGGTGCAGAACTATTTTCAGCTGTATTTATCAAACCTAATCAGATTTATTTCATTTAGAAATTCCAAAGTGCGGCCTTTTTGTGGGTCAACACTAGAAACAGGTAGTATTACCTCTGTTCTCTTAAAATAAACAAGATGTAATTATAAAAGTCTCCCAAACGAACGAGGCTATCATATAGAGTAGGGATGACCCACAAAGTTTCATGATGTTCCCAGTGGTCCTTTACTATATATCAGGTGAACTAACATGACCCAAGGAACAAGAATATATATGGTTTAGGGGTGGGGATATTAACCGTTTTCAAGATATTCGGGCACTACCTGTTTGAGGGGGTCAGGACCACCCCCAGGGCCCATGACCTACATACCATATGATGCCCCTTCACACAAGGAACAAGAATATATATGGTTTAGGGGTGGGGTTCTTAACCGTTTTCAAGATATTTGGACCCTTCCTGTTTGAGGGGGGTCAGGACCACCCCTAAGGCCCATGACCTACATACCATTTGATGGCCCTTAACACAAGGAACACAAATATATGTATTTTAGGGGTGGGGATCTCGACCGTTTTTAAGATATTTGGGCACTTCCTGTTTGAGAGGGGGTCAAGACCAGCCCCAGGGCCCATGACCTTCATACCATTTGATGCCCCTTAACACAGGGAACAAGAATATATATGGTTTAGGTGTAGGGTTCTTAACTGTTTTCAAGATATTCTGGCACTTCCTGTTTGAGGGGGGACAGGACCACCCCCGGGGCCCATGACCTACATATTATTTGATGCCATTTAACACAAGAAACAAGAATATATATGGTTTAGGGGTTGGGATCTCGACCGTTTTCAAGATACTCAGTATTTGGGACCTTCCAGTTTGAGGGGGGTCAGGACTACCCCCGTGGCCCATGACCTACATACCATTTGATGCTCCTTAACACATGAAACAAGAATATATATGGTTTAGGGGTCAGGATTCTAACAGTTTCTGAGATATATGGTCATTTCCAATTCCTGGGGGGTGGGAATGACCCCAGGGGTCAGATCTTATAAACCCTAAATATTGCCTGTAACAGTCAATATATGATTCTGAAAACCCTATATTATTATCTTTGTCCGTTTTAAGTTATAACCATTTACAATAGCGTCTTCGATTTTTCCCATAAGGTTCAATGTAGTTCTTTTTTTAATTTTTTGAACACATGAAAAACTTTGAAATTAACAATTAATGTAGACGAACAATCATCTATAAGAGTCAGAATTCTAAGAGACTTCATTAAACCAAATCAGAATAGTTTCTTCTACCTCTATTTACAAAGAAGAGTCACTAGCTGATTGGAGACTTGTAACATCACAGGCACTATGTCATCAAGGTTTGGTAATTAAATCTATTCAGGGACATTTTCCTTCTTTCATAATGTTGTGTGCACTCTTTCTTCAAATATTACAGTCGAATCCTAATAAAATGATGTAGGGGTTTTTTTTTTGACTGAATCTACGTGTTCATTTGTTGACAACCAAGTGTTTTTTAAAAAAAGAATGTGTACAGGTTTGTAATACGTCTAACATTACTGAATACGTTTCACCAATAAATTTTAAACGTATAGTAAAGATTTACGTAGTTTCCGTGAAGTTGTGGTTAGCCTGGTAGGATGCCACTCGGCTTTCTACAAATATACTACCCAACTTTCGTGAACGTATCTTGTATTTGATTTTTATTGTAAACTGTACACTGTAATGTTAAAGTTCTTAAAATACATATACTCACTCAAATTTACGTTGAATAAAATCTTTTAATGTAACACATTACGAAAGTTACATAGTAATCTACATAAAGGCTTTTATTCTATTTTATTTGGTTTTTTTCTTTTTTTGGGGTGGGTGGGTGGGGTGGGTTCAGGGAAATGATTAGTCATACTTTTCAATGAAAAGGCTGGCTTCTGACGATATTGAAGTGTTTATTAAACTGTCGTGTCGTCATGCGCGAAGTGTATATTACAGAACTGATATGGTGTAAGTTGCATAATTGGTAATACATTTACAGTTCAGTGGAAAATTCCACGTCCCGGTATAATATTCATGTAGAATATTTCTCGATGTATTATTGGACCGCCAGTTGTTACGTAATCTCCATTTGTTTAGGGGCTAGTATACATGCTAGTTAGCTTGATGCAATAAATTCTTACGACACACCTCCAAGTTTATCCAATAAAATCACTCCAAACAGTAAACACAAAGACCCACCTCCATGACGATTACGTGTATCGTGACTAAAAAAAGCTTTATTAAAACAAAAATCCTTTGTTAATGTTTCAAAAAGACTTAAATACAACACAGTTATATTAAATATGCATGTATTACTAAATCTGTTTAATTATTGCGGAATGACATATTTTGATCAGTAAACAAATAAAAAGACCACGGTTAACCAAAAAATAAATATGTATAGTCTTCAGTGATATTATTTTGTTATCAGTTGATACGATCACTCTTGTTCTCCTTTCCCATTGTTAAGTGTTTGTTGAAACGGTAAAACATTTGTAGCATTCTTTCCAACTGAGAATAGAAAAGAACAGAGAATATCCTTCACACATAATATCATTATTATTTAAAATGGTTTACGACTGAAATAAGAGGTATACTTTTAATTTTCCTTGCAGTAATTCAATGTTTATTACTTGTATCAAATCTGTAACTTGTAATTTGGTGTATTACTTAGTACTACGTACAGCAATGTTCATTGTGTCGCTTGATACCACAATGCACTGCGGCTAATATTTAACATTATCATTCTTCATAAACATTGTGGGGGTGAGGTTTGGTTCAGAGTGAAACTGTGAAAGTACACTAAATATAACTACATGTAATCGAAACTGAAGGACTACTTTCCAAAACATGATATTTCATTGTGAAACCGTGTAGAATTTTTCCGCCAATTAGAATACTCAAAACAGTCAACAAAATGACAACACCTCCAATGTTCCACGAAACAGTCGCCCAAAATCTAGATTTTTACTACTGGGATATAACTCATATCAATATTTTTATTTTCCATTTTTGATCATATAAAATAAGAAATTGGTTAAATCATAACCATCATTTTATTGAGAAGCACTTTTTTTTGGGGGGGGGGGGCTTACAAAAGCAGTATCGTCAAACAATTTGTAAGTATTGTTGTTCGTGTTCTATGAACTATGAACTAAAAATAACACCATCAAATGGTTTAAATGACAAATATTTGAGTCAGAAAAACTTGGACTGATACCATCTTGTCTTGTTCTGTTCTGAATTGCATAATCTTGCATTTGACTATTAGACGATATAATGACGTGGGCACCGAACCCTAAATTTGGAAATATTTCTTTAGAATTACATCTTAATTGGTAATCAAATGAGCTCTCAATTTCTGTGGGAAAATTTCAGCCCAAATTACATAACAAAAGTCAAATCCCCTCCAGAACGCGTCAGCTTTGTTTGACAACTTGCCGGTCTTGTAACGTTTAAGCGGGACTAAACACGGCCGACATTTAGGTCAAAGCTTAACCTTGGTTTAAATCCCCAGGTTCTCATTATATATGTATTTCTCTCAATAATTCGAAAGTAATAGTAAAATATATAAGTAATTTTTACCGTTCAGTTATTCTTTCTCTGTTGGTACAGTTAATTTGAGTGTCATAAAACATAAACGAATAGAACATCGTTAATTTCGGCTGATATGTTCATGCATCCTTTCTCGTTTGTCCTCAGTTCTTTATTTCCATTGTCATGTACCTAAAGATACACTAACTTCTGAGTAGATCGTATGGTATGATTAACAACTTCATTTAACGCACATGTTCAACAATTTTATCGAGAGTAGTGATATAATACAACCACAGGCACCTGACGTTATATATTTTTCTCATAATAAAAATAAATCCCCTATATCTAATAATACAGATATAGGGTTTTTATCTTTAATTATGAGAAAAATATATAACGTCAGGTGCCTGTGAATACAACATATGTATCACTTTGAAAGGCGTTCTCTTGTTAAATTTGAATTCAATAACATTAACAAGATAATTTTTTAAAAAATCTGAAATATACGAAGTTTTGTAAAAGCCCAAATTTTCAGTTAATCAATATTTGATATCAAAAGTCGATATGTTAAATATTAGCCATAAACATTAAACAGATTTCAGTTTATACTAATATATTAGGAATTCCCTCGGTCAGTATTGACCTTCCTTTCACATAGGTCAGATTTATTAAAAGACATGCACATGCACTTGACCTAGATATGTTAAAAGGTCAGCTAAAATACATAGTAGATCAAATTATTTGACTAAAATCATTATTCCAAAATCATCTTTATTTTTATTTTTGAAAAGCTTTAATTGTTATAGTTACATGTACAATTTAATAGGGTCGCTGTAATCTCTTTTCTTTAATTTATGAATGATGTTTGAAAGAGAAAAAATAAACAATCATAGATGGACACATTTTTAGTGTTATTTTCCCTCGGTCAGATGATATACATCAAACTAGTACAGTTATACAAGTGTGGTGATTCTTAATCTTCGTTGCACCTTATCTTGCATTGATCAGGTGTGCCTGGTCACCTATATATACATGTTAAGGAACAAATAAGCTCTATATATTTCTAATAAACATTGCATAGCAATAAACTGAATACGTCTATCAAAAACCTGCAAAATGTAAAACACTGTTAGATGTGCTGTTTAAAAGTTATTTAAATTAATTTTTTAATGATTTGAATAATTTCCACCCGGGACTGCACGTGTACGGAAAGCATTCATGCTGCATGTAACACAACTTACTTGCTATTTGGTGTATTCTTCCGTTGTTTGGCTGTCGTGTCGCCATTGAACTGCTCAATATTTCCAATCCCATTTAATCTTTCCTCTATCTTATTCATTTTGTCTCTGCCAGGTCTGTGTTGCGGAAACAACACGTGCAGCTCTTATATTTTCGATAACGAGGCGGATGAATACAATCTGGTTACATGTATTTTAAACAGATTTTATATGCATGAGGGAGGCGGGATGATAGTTTTTAGAATAGAAGGATATCCGATCATTTGTTTGTTTTTCTTTCCAAGAATTCTTCTTTTCAAAGTGTTATGAAACATGACGCACTTTATGTTTAAGAAAAGAGTCCCCGAAACAGAAAGTAGATGGCATATTGTATAAAGTGGACTGTGCAAAATACAAGGGTTGATCCAAAAGTATGGTGTCCGGATAGGGTCATTTGCGTTAGCGCGACATCGCGTTCAGATAAACGAGACATCGCGCTAACACACAACACGCTTCGCGCTAACGCAACTTTGCACAACACGCCGTCGCGCTAACGCAACTTTGCATAACACGCCGTCGCGCTAACGTAACTTTGCACAACACGCCATCGCGCTAACACACAACACGCCGTCGTGCTAACACAACTTTGCACAACACGCCGTCGCGCTAACACACAACAACCGTCTCGCTAACACACAACACGCCGTCGCGCTAACACAACTTTGCACAACACGCCGTCGCGCTAACACAACTTTGCACAGCACGCCGTCGCGCTAACGCAACTTTGCAAGTTTCACAGTTTAGTAGGAAGTCGTGTCCGGAAATATTAGACTGCGCATGCTGAAATATGTAGGCCTGCACGCAAGCATGGATGAAAAATAAATAAAATGTACTTTGAAATATATATATATATATATATATATATATATATATATATATATATATATATATATATATATATATATATATATATATATAGTTACTAGTATGTCACTGTATAAGGATATGCTAGCATGCATGTAACTTATTATAAAATCTACCAATTGACAAATTTACCATTATATAAATAGTGACTGTTTGGGAGGGTACCAGTTGAAATTGACATCCCGAGAAAACGATTGTCAACCGACGCGAAGCGGAGGTTGACAATGGTTTTCGAGGGGTGTCAATTTCAACTGGTACCCTCCCAAACAGGCACTATTTTTTTTATTATACTGAATGTCTTAATTTTATAGCAAATTTTACTGCTTTTATATAGAAAAGACGCGAGTTTTACAGCGAACCGTACGCGCATTATTTACGCGCATGTAACAATTCGTTCTGTCGGCCCGTTGCCAAGCGTGTTGCTAACGCCGAGGGAAAGAGAACGGATTGTCAACTGCGTCTTAACCAATCAGATTTCAGTATTTAACATGAAAGTATAATAAAAATATTTAATATAATTCATTAATTCAACAATAATATATTCATGACATGTTATATACCTGTAATTTTACATTATAAAACTTCTTTGCTTTGGTAATTTACAGAGCACCTAATATAAATGTACATGTTATAAATATATTATTGCTGAATTAATTAATTATATTAAATATTTAAGATAAATTTGTCAATTGGTAGATTTTACAATAATTTATATGCATGCTTGCATAGCTTTATACAGTGACATACTAGTAACTATAATTTTATTCATATGTATTGATAATAAATGAAAATAATATATGTATTTCAAAGTACATTTTATTTATTTTTCATCCATGCTTGCAAGCAGGCCTACAAATTTCAGCATGCGCAGTCTAATATTTCCGGACACGACTTCCTACTAGACTGTGAAACTTGCAAAGTTGCGTTAGCGCGACGGCGTGTTAATTGTGAAAAGTTGTGTTAGCGCGACGGCGTGTTGTACAAAGTTGTGTTAGCGCGACGGCGTGTTTTGTGTTAGCGCGATAGTGTGTTGTGTGTGTGCAAAGTTGTGTTAGCGCGACGGCGTGTTGTGTGTTAGCGCGATGGCGTGTTGTGCAAAGTTGCGTTAGTGCGACGGCGTGTTGTGTGTTAGCACGACGGCGTGTTGTGCAAAGTTGCGTTAGCGCGACGGCGTGTTGTGTGTTAGCGCGATGTTTCGTTTATCTGAACGCGATGTCGCGCTAACGCAAATGTACGGAAACGTATAACCGCCTCTTGATGTTGTTTTAAATCTCTTAATGGCAAATTAAATTTAGTGCCATATTCCTATAAAATGTATATATTGTCAAAATTTTGTCGACTTATACAATGCGTTAATAACAAGTCGATGTATCTTTGATGATTTAACCTCTCATTTCAAGCTTTGTTGACTTTGATTAAGTCATAATATTATTTTGCGTTATAAATTTGTCGTATTTATATAAATACGTAGAAATTTTCTCGCTATCTTTTATATTGAAAATTAATTATGTTGAAATTGTACAATTTGCGAGGCTTTCGCGTCCATATTTTGATGACTTCTTGTCTGTTTACAAGGAATGTCAACTTAAGTTTGTCGTCTTAAGTTTGAAAAACAATTTAACTCAATCAATGGCAATTATAAACACAATAATATAAAGCAGTAAACATAATAGCTAACTGCAAAGCTCCATAAGCGTGAGAGACAAGGGCGTAGCACATTCTTTAGTAATTAAAAAAACCAATAGCTTTAAAGTATAAATTAACAAATGCAAAAATAAAACAAAGATGCAGGATACACCAAGAATTAAACAGTTTTTTTTTTATTATTTCAGTAAATACTTTAATCAACACATGAGTTTATTTAAACTAAATTTGTAATACAAAACGAAGAAACTTTTAGTAAATTTTAATTAGGTTTCAAATAATACATGTATGGATGTATATTTGAAGAGTTTTATCTAAACCTAATTAATGATGATTCTAAATCATTCAAAGTGCTTTTGAAAGATTAAATATAAAATTACTGAAAGAAATATGCATTTCCGATTGCTCTATATATTTCTTAAACTTTAATTTGAAAGTAAAAAAGAGAGATGAATCCTTTGTGATGGGAACCATAATAACTTAAATTATTTGAAGGTAACGAAAAAGAATATAAGAAATTGCACACACATGCGCGCACGCTCGCACGCACACACACAACATATAAGTAAATTAGTTATTCTAGTCGTTCAAATCTTTAGTGAAAATTTCCCTAGAGGCCTCTGACTTAGATAAGTCGCCTAGGTGAATTCGACAAACACAATTATTTTGCAATAAATTCTGCGACATTTAATTTTGGCGGCATAGTTTATACGCAATAATTCAACGCGACATTGCGGAATTCGACTTTAATAGATTAAATTGCTTAAGACGTCGAAAACATGTCGAAATGGTGTCGCTAAATAAAGTTTGTTGTCATAATTAAATTGCTAAACTTTGAAACAATCATATATGACAATATATTTATGTGAATATATCGCGTTCTAACGCAACAACGAGAGGCGGTTAAACGTTTCCGTACAAATGGCCCTATCCGGACACCATACAAAAGTAATGTCATACTATGCACCGCGTTTCACACTGGCGCTGTATTGTATAAAATGATACATCAAAATTTTCCATTTGAAGTAAAATTTTGATTAAATTTGGTCGAACACTTAAGAAGATATTGATGTTTGTAGCATGATACGATGGTTGTTCGGAAATGATTGAGACAACACAAATATTTTCCTTTCTAAGTGACAAATATTGGTGAAAATTGGCATAAACATTGAAGAAACCTAAACAAATAATTAAACAAAAAAATATCAAAAAATCTTTAATACTTTGTTTACGACGATACATAAACACGTCGGTGGTCGGGGTAAACTCGGAGATTAATTAAACAATTACTTACTAAGTGTCGGTGATCCAACAATTAATAGGAAAGTAAATCATATTATATGTATATTTTGCTATTTATAGTGACTAACTTGTGCGCAATTTTTTCTAGTGTTCAAGTTGAAATACGGAGATACATGTAGTTCAAATATATATTGACCACGCAATAGAAAGGTTTATTGAATTTTGACGTCAAGGCGGCGTAGCGTATAAACATCAAATTGGTCGGAAACACGGAAGAAGACCTTTACAGGCCAAGTAATTGCTTAAACCAAAACTGTACAATATAAAGGAGTCAAGCGCTCCATTTTATCGGATTGTTTTACTAACCATTTAACTAGAACTAAAACAAAGGGAATAAATATCTAGCTACTACATGTACTTTGTAAACAAAAACTGACGCCAACAGTTATTTAATATGTACAGAATGACTTTAACAGACGTTTCACAGAAAGTTGATTTTGGGTGTAATAACTCGATTTTTTCACAAAAAGTCAAGAATGGAGAAGATACTTAAACGTTGATATCTAAAAATGAACAAAATATATGAGAAATGAAGAATAATTAATGTTTTCCGTTTGTT
This sequence comes from Magallana ariakensis, assembly GCA_020458035.1. NCBI lineage: Eukaryota > Metazoa > Mollusca > Bivalvia > Ostreida > Ostreidae > Magallana > Magallana ariakensis. The sequence continues at coordinate 6,257,604 of CM035814.1, forward strand.
TGTAAGACGTATAAAACATAGGAGCAAGGAAAGGCGTTAAAATGACGTTGCGATAAGTTTGGGGTTGCGCCGGGTCACTGGACATAAGCAAGATTGTAAGCTTACCAGGAATGATCAAATGATGTCATTTACTGGACAATTTTAACATTATTAAATGATACCCTGTTAAACTTCAATGATTTATCTTTTTTCTCAAGGGAGTAAGAGTAAATGTCTCAATAATTTCCGAACCTCGTATATACGTAACATTGCCGAGTTATGAATTTACGTCTTTTTTTTTTGGTTTTTATTTATGAATAAATTACATGCTTCAAAATTTGAAAAAGCCCCAAACAACACAATATTTTGAAACAAATATATCATAGACTTTTTTTCTGTTTTAAAAAATTAGGGAACCTTACCGTCCATTTCGGATATCTACGCGATGCCTTTTGTCTCTAGATCAAGGAGTATAGAAGACTGGACATGCGAATAGTGACACGAGGCATTGTTTGCTTCGATGGATAGGTATCACTAGAAAATGTACTGGAATTGATATATCAACCTAAAATTGAGAGCGAGTGGTAAGGGTATCCTTAACGTGGTTCCAATATCTAATAAAAGCATATGCCATGTTAATAAATAAATTAGATAAACTAGGTTCTTACGTCATGAGCTGTATCATAAAGCTACTTTCATGACTTCTTGAAGAGAACTTGACAAACTGATCGACATTAAATATTATAATATTCAATATACTATTCCATTAATTACAAAAAGAGTAATTATAGTTACTCTAAGAAAAAAAAATTTTTTAATGTAAAATAGAGCATCGTGGCCAATTTTTATAGAGTAATAGTGTAATATAGGTTGCATTTTATGACGATAATTACATTCATGCATTATTCATATTTCATCATCAACATCATCATCATCCTACATTTCATCTATATTTTACATGATCAGGTGGTTTACTACAGCCAATAGTATGTTTTTATAATTTTTCCCCGCTTTAACTGAGTAGCCTTTGTGACAGACCAAGGCTAGGATTCTTAGGAGAGAGTCCTGTTTTCTTCAAGAGACAATAAATAAGCTATATTGTCTCTTGAAGAAAACAGGACTCTCTCCTAAGAATCCTAGCCTTGGTCTGTCACAAAGGCTACTCAGTTAAAGCGGGGAAAAATTATAAAAACATACTATTGGCTGTAGTAAACCACCTGATCATGTAAAATATAGATGAAATGTAGGATGATGATGATGTTGATGATGAAATATGAATAATGCATGAATGTAATTATCGTCATAAAATGCAACCTATATTACACTATTACTCTTAAAGTCAGTTATAGGTTTAATCCTTTAATCCCTATATCATCTAAATAAATGAAGAACCTTTAAGTGGACTTGTTTATCTTTGGGACAACACACTATCACATTTGTCGCCCACGTTGCGTTCGTATACCAAGGAGATGGGAACCACACATGAAGCTGACTGATGTCTACAGATTTGAGGCCTATACAGATATAACCCACTATCACATTTTCTGTATCTGTATAGGCCTCGGCTTTTTACTGATGGCGTATCTGTTCATGTTTTTCCGTCTCAATGGACGATACATCGAATCCTTCCTGCTGCTTCTGTTGGAACTACATGTATAGGAACTTCTTCAAATTATTTTGCCATGTCTCTCATATCTTTCCATCCTTGATGAATAGCTCACCATTTTAAGATCTAATGCCACTAAAGTTTTGGTTTGCTTGTCTTTCCACAGAGCTGTTTGGTCATCTTGTATACTTTGCGCATGTGGTTTGTATTTTTGCATTTTGCCTTGCACGGTATATTTTCCGGGTTTTTCTTTGTATTAGTTTTCGCTCTTTTTATTACTCTGTCTTATATTCTCCTATTGTTTCTAGTTTTTCTTATTTTCCTTTCTTTCATCCATGGATCTGTACATTTCTGTAGTGGGCCAAACAACACCAAATGAAACGAATATAACAACGCAATGAGAAGTATACGGTTCAGCCATGTACGTCTGTATTAGTTCCCAATCAATTTTTTCATAGGATGGATTTCATTATTTAGCATCGTGGTCTTTCCATATTCCATATTGATTCCCTAATAAAAATGGAACTCGTAAATTTTCTTACCTTGTCATTGGAAATTAATGAAAATTATTTTGTTAAAAACCATTCTGATTGCACACACAACTACTATGAAACTGACATAAAAAAGATGCATGAATTTCTGATAGACAAAATCTATGTAGTTTTTGGAGATCAGGTCTTCCAATAATCTTTCGGAATTCCCATGGCCACAAATTGTGCTCCTCTATTGGCTGACTTATTTTTTTTATTCTTATGAAGCAGAATTCCTTCAAAACCTTATGCAAGAAAAGAATAACGGTCTTGCTGTGACCTTCAACTTCACATTTAGATATATTGATAATGTTTTATCCATTAACAACTGTTACTTTTACTCTTATGTTAACTCAATATATCCCAGCGAACTTGAAATAAAAGATACCACAGATTTCGAAAATCTGTTTCATATTTGGATATTTTATTAGAAAATGACGTAAATGGTAACCTAACAACAAAACTATATGATAAACGATTTTTAATGATTTTAATTTTCCATCGTCTGACTTATGTAGCAATATATACCAGTATTATACACGTACCATCGTCACTTGCTTATGGGGTATATGTCTCTCAGTTTATTCGTTATGCAACAGCATGCTCTACATACGAACAATTTATTAAACGAGGCAAGCTACTTACAAACAAGTTGTTGGAACAAGAATATCAAGAACATTGATTAATATCATCTTTACGCAAGTTCTATGGTCGATACAATGACCTTGTCAGCAAGTTCAATGTTTCATTAAGAGACATGCTGACTGACGTTTTTCATACTTGTTAGACCATTGTCTATGAACCGGACTGACTACGGTTTCTTCCGTTTTTCATGATCTTGACAATGAGCACACGGCGGGTGGGACCGGTCGGCAGGAGATGCTTGCTACTCCTAGGCACCTGATCCTACCTCTATCTTTTTAGAGGTCCGGGTTGCTCTGCTTTAAATTCGTATTCGTATTTCGCTTTATGGGTTTTGAGATGGTTGACAGCTTGTTATTGTCATTTTTTATTCATTACATTTGTAACACTGTATGTTTACTAGCATTCTATCTTACAATAGAATGAATCAATTTTCTAGTTTTGGAATCGATAATATTTTACAAGTATATGTTAAAAATGGATTTTGTTTAACATGCTTGTTATATCCATATTGTTGCATATATGTCGTCATCACATAAATATCTCTTTCGTTGACTTTGTCGACTGTATATTCTTACGAATTAGGAGATAATTTAAACTAACTGGTACAAATTACTGTGTTAGGTTTGTGAACATTTTTTCCCCTTGAATTAGTAAGAATGAACAAAACTAGTGATATGTTTAGTAACGATACTAACCTCAGCATTCCATTCACAGGCACCTGACGTTATAAATTTTTCTCATAATAAAAATAAATACCCTATATCTAATAATACATGTATTATTAGATATAGGGTATTTATTTTTATTATGAGAAAAAATTATAACGTCAGGTGCCTGTGATTCCATTGTATATAAGAATACCTCAGCATTCCATTGTATTTAAGAATACCTCAGCATACCTCAGCATTCCATTGTATTTAAGGATAAGAATTTCATTTCAGTAGATTCGTGAGGTCATAACCTTCAGTAGATTCGTGAGGTCATAACCTTCAGTAGATTCGTGAGGTCATAACCTTCAACATCTCACAGTGCTTTGTTGATAAAATATGCCGGTGTGAAGTGCCGTAGCTCATAATTTCATAAATCTAAAATTGAAAAAAGAAAATAATTTTCTTTGGTGGGGGGTGGGGGTGGGGGTTGAAAATCAATATTTACGTTTCAGAAAGTCAGATCATTTAAAATATGAACAAGGCCATCTTTTTCTGGTTAAATTTTTACATTTTTTTTATCGTTTCCGTGCGATGATGACTGTGTCGTCATGAATATGATCTCTTGACCTATTAAAACACAGATATCATTATAATTTTTTTTTTTAGTTTCTCCATTTAAGGAGAGGTACTTGTATTGCAAGGGTAAGTATTAATTTATGAACATAACATATATTCCTTTAGTACAAAGCTCATTACCTCCCTTTCAACGTACAGTACACGTTCATAAAGACATTTCATGGGTCATTTCTGAAATTCTAAAAAATGTAAGAAAAAATTACTAACGGGAATGAATTTTGAAAATTTACCGAATATGTTTATTTTTTGTTATTTTTTTTCTAAATCTAATGGAATTATAGACAAACATATCATTTCAATACCAATGACAACAGAGAAAAATACTCAATAATCGCTAAACACCACATCAGCAAACAATTATTTTTCTATAACATTAACTTCATCCATTGTTGGGATTAGCTTTGCGCAGTGGCGGTACCATAGCCGATGAGGTTAATCCGAGGCGTGGTTATTGCTAGTTGAAAACTATACCCAATACCCCGCGCAGTGGCCTGAAACATGGCCGCTAGCGCAATTTTTGATAGCTCCCACGGGAGCAACAAAACAATTATAAAAAAAATTAGACTTGGCAACATATAAAGTTGCGATCAGATAAAAACAAAGACAGTATTTTTGGAAAATTTTTTAGTACAAGCAAATTTCATCGTGTTCACTCAATGACACTCTTGATTCCAAATCTTTTACTGGAATACTTAATATTGCCATTCAAGGTTCATGATATTGACATTCATACATATCTAGTTCGCGATTGTGTGAATTTCTCCAAATTTTGCATGCCAATTATTAAAAATTAATCGGCATTTTTGAGGCGTTATTTTAAAAGTAAAACGGTATTTTTAATATCTCAATGATTAAAGAAAGAAAGAGCATATAAATATATATTGGTATATGTTGCTTAAAGTAATGGAAAGCATGTTTTGTAGTTCAGAAATTATTTTCATGCAAATACAAGTTTAAGTTTCTGATATGTCGTAAAGGTTTGAGATATATTTAAAATTGTTATCAAATACATACATGTATATATGTTCAATAGTAAAGTGGTTTCAATAAAATAAATTTCATGTTTCATGAAATTGCTTTAATCAACACTAATTTCATTACCTCCCTTCTCAACGTGTCATGAACGTTTCTAAGCAGCCTTTTTTCATAAGTTGAATTATAAAGGGTTCTAACAAAACGAAACTATAACCATAGGAGTGACAAATATTCCAACTTTTTACTGCTTTCATCTTGCTACATCCAGATAATAAAAGTACATCTTATAATCAAAGAAAACATATTAATTGTGAGATATAAAGGCAATAATCACTAAACACTACTATAGGAAACCATGATTTTTCTATAACATTAACTTCATCCTTTGTAAGGATTAGCTTTGCGCAGTGGCGGTACCATAGCCGAAGATGTTAATCCGAGGCGTGGTTATTGCTAGTTGAAAACTATACCCAATACCCCGCGCAGTGGCCTGAAACATGGCCGCTAGCGCAATTTTTGATAGCTCCCACGGGAGCAAAAAAACAATTATAAATATTTACATCTACCGAATATGATACCCCCTATCTCTTACGGAAACTTATAGTTCATTCATAGCTCTATGCGAACATTGCAAAAAAAATTTACATAACCCGCTAACGCGGCGCCCGGCCGGGTTATGTACTTTTTCTGCGATGTCGCCTCCTTCATATCGATCCGCATGAATCGCCAAAGAAAGCATTTTATTGTTTAAAGAAAGGAACATTTGCTTTTTCTTACAAACGTCGCAATGTGATATTGGTATTCTGTATAGTCTTGGGGAGAAAGAGGAACGAATCTTTCGATGAAAACAGAGTAATTAAATGCTGTATTCCACATAGTGTTGGGATAAAGGAAGAGCGAAAGCCATGAAAGACGTTATAAAGAAAGAATAGTTTGTAATTACGGAGTTTATAATTTCATACCCGAAGAAATATGAAAAGATTCAATGAAGGTTTTGCATTTCCTATGTTATTTTCTCTAAAAGAGTTGCAGATAACATGGAAAAAGTAAAGTTACAGCATTCTATGTAAATCTTTTTTTTTTTACATGCAAAGTAATTAGTTGTACATAATCAGTGTAGAATTTTATCTGGAATGTTTGTAACAACTTTTATAAGACCATGAAATGGTTGCACAGACAAATGAGACAGATTTCATGCTTTTTAAAAGGGGAAACCTCATTGTTGTGAAAACTAAACTGGCTTCTAGAAACAAAATTAATTTGATGTTAACATTAAGAGTCAAAAACTTCTTAAAAACTGCCATTTCCGATTTTTGTTTCAAAGAGATGGTCTGACCCCCCCCCCTTGTCCCGAATAAAATTTTACAAATTTTCGAAGTTTCATAGTAAAATTGACAAAAATAGACCTCGACACCCCCGCCCCTCCTCTGGACCAACGCATATCGTTTATTTATCATTTATATATTTAGCCCCCCCCCCTTTTTTTGCAAAGTTATACGTAACATTAACCGAAGCCCTTTTTTTCTTTGCTTGACAAGGTATTTGATAAGTCTAGCCCCCCGCCCCCCCCCCCCTTTCAATTTGCTTTCGACGCCACTGTACAATCATATGACTACATGTATATCTAGCACAGGGTTGTATTGCTTGGAAATTAACAAACATTCAATCTGTATCAAAATTTGGATCAAAAATGTAATATGTTTATCAGTCAAGCAGTTTGATTTTCTTTGGGGATTAGAGTGCAACCTTGACAGGTAAAATAAAAACACTAATCTAAGACACATTCCAGTGGTGTTTAATTTTAACAGAAATGTAAATTACGCGGGTCAATGTTCTAGAATCTATTAAAATCCTATAAAAAGTAATCCCGATACCTATGTTAAATTTAATATAATTTGAAAGAAGACGTCAAGAACACCTTATATTCCGTTTTTAGAGAGACTGTAGGCATTATGGATACATTTCATTTGTCAAAAACGGGAAAAAAAGTCCGAAATTTGTAGCTTTTTTCATATTTCTATTGAAAATGACTGTTTAAAGCACCACTTTTCACTGCGATTATCTTAAAATTAAGCCCCGGTACAACTTATAAAACCAAGCTATTGTTGTGAAGCATCATAGAAAGAATTTATATCTCAAATTTAAGAAATTTGTATGCTCCTTTCATTTACTAGATCTTGACCTTAAGTTTCCTTCGTCCAAAATATAAAACTACTGAAAGTCGGCAGGAACTACGTCGTTCATACGAGGGTTGTTCGGAAATTATTGAGACAACTCGAATACATGTGTTTCCCTTTCTAAGTGACGAATTTTGGTGAAAAGTGGCATAAACATTGAAGAAACCCCAACGAATAATTAAACAAAGTAATATTAAAAGAATACTTTAACATTTTGTTAACGACGGTAGATAAACAAGTCGGTGGTCGGGTTACCTGGCGCAGGCATGAACTCGGAGATTAAAAAACTTAAACATCTACAGTGCTTTATAAGTGTCCGTAGAAATATGGATATGGTACAAATATATTTACCCAGCAATAGAAATCTGACAACGACTTTACATTGAATTGTGACGTCAAGGCGGCGCAGCAAGTATACATCAAACTGGTGGAAATCTCAGAAGACAAAGACCACGCAATTGCTTAAGGTAGTACAAAACAGTATCCGAAAAACAAACACTTCGGAAATCCTCGCGCAAGTCAAACGTTTACAAAAAAATGACGTACGTCATGTTCTAAACGTCTTATTATGACGTCACGCCGTGCAAGAACTGTTCAAATAATACTTTGTAACAAAGTGGGGGAGGGAGGTTTAAACTTCTTTTTAAAAATATCTAGTGGTGGAATTGTTTTGGTATTTACATAATATTATCTACATATTCCAACAATTTATATGATAGTTTTTCGTGGAATTTGAATGATAGGAATTTAAAAAAAACGGTATTTAGTATGGCGAATAGCTCCAAAATAGGGCCTTCTTGCATATACTTAGGACTGATTTTATTGGTACAAAAAATTATCAAATTCAATGATTATTATTTTTTAACGTTTAACGTGTCTTAGTCTCTTTGTTAATAAATATTTGCCCCAAAAAAATATTTTGACAAGTTTTTTCTTTTAAATCATGTATTCTGATGAACCTAGCCCTTTTCTAACAGGGTGTCGGAAGCCATAGTTGTGACCTAGATTACGAGAAAACTAATGGTGGAATTTTTTTAAAACTTTGTATATATATACAGTTTAATATGATTAACGTTTGGTGCAAATTTTTAAAAAAATGAATTATGGGAAAAATTTTCGCTATCTGTTTTGTACTACCTTAAGGGGAGACAGGACACGTATCACGTGACTTTCATTGCAATGATACTTTGATGTGTTAACTCTATTATGACGTCATAATTGATTTGATTGTATGATGCTATGATGTCATTTATCCATTATGACGTCATACAGGATTTGAGAGATCTTTTTCCCGTACTCAACGGCTCTAAAGTAGTCATTTTCACAACATGAGATGGGGGAAATTTAAAATTTTAATTTTAGAAATGTAAATGTATAAAATCATAAGCGGTTAATATAATCAGGTATATATTCTGATAATGATCCGTTCATGTTAATTGATAAATCTAAATAATGCATTACTTTTTTGATAGTTTAAAACAGAAATTGTCACAAAAGATCATAATTCCAGAATAAGGGGTATGGGTGATTCCTATTGTAGTATCTCTCTTGAATGGCAAGAAAGTGACCATGAAAATTTTATAAGTAATAAAGCGCATGCTAAGGTTGATATATGAAATTTCGTTCAAAAATTCATTGACAGTTTTTTTTGTGCCATCACATTTTGTTCAAATTTAGAATCAAAAACTTCAAAATTTGAAGCGCTGATTTGAGCAATATTATGATAAAATTATGATATTGCTATGTAAAAAGGCCAATGTTGTAATTGATTTTGAAATTTGTTTCCATTCTTAAAATTAATGAAAATAACTTGCAAATAAATTCCATCAAATAGAATAATTATTGCAGAAAATTGAAATTGTTAAAAAAATTCATAATGACAGACAAGGGGGATAATTCCTATCAAAATATCTCCCTTGCAAGGTAAGAAAGTAGTCATGAAAATGATGCATGTTGTAGTGGACATCTAAATCTAAACGTGCTAAGAAAAGCAAAAAATTTTATTGACAAATAATTTTACACTGCAACGTCCTGTTCCCCCTTAAACCAAAACTAACCGATGTCAAGGGATAAAGAGCATATTTTTTTCACTGATTGTTTAATAAGAATTAAGACAAAGTGACTAAATATCAAGTACTGTTTACACACTAACTGTTCTCAACAGTATGTACAAAATGACTGCAGGAGACATTAACAGTAATTTGACTTTCGGGTAAAAATAACTCGAATTATTTTCCACAAAATATCAAGAATGAGAAAAAATGTAACTGATGACATCTTGAATTGAAAACAAAAGATGAGAAATGAAGAATAATTCTTATTTCCGTTCGTTTGTAAGGTGTTTAAAACACAGGAGCAGTGAGAAGCGTTAAAATGACGTTGCGGAAAGTTTGCGGTTGCGCCGGGTCACTGGACGAAGGCACGTTGATCCGCTAACCGGGAATGATCTATTCATGCCATGGACAAGAACTTTTTCACATTGATAAACTCTATCCTGATTTATGTTTTGATGAAATTTCAAGGGTTTATCTGTTTTCCTAAATGTCCAAACAACCCTCGTACATATATAGAAACAGCCAGACTGAAATCCATCATGATTATTTCGTGCAGTCCGTGATCTTTCTTAGGTCGCTGTTGGTTTCGGCCAATCGATAAACAGGGCGTGTCGATTTCAGTCCTGTCAGTTTCCGCCGCTGTAGATTTCGACCAATCGATAAACGGGCGTGTGTCAGACTCAAATTTCCATAGGTGACGATTAGGCTGTTTCTTTAAGCTAACGTACTGATGTACATTAACAGTAATTTAGTGAATTTTACTTACTTTTTTAATCAATTTATTAATTAATTAAAAGAAAGATGTAAATATAAATAATAAAATGCTTTCTTTGATGATTCATGCAAGTTCTGAAGGTAGCGATCATTGCAGAAAAAAATTACAAAACCCGCTAACGAGGGTTGTGTATTTTTTTAAAGTAAGGTATAGTAATTGAAGGAAGAAATGTGTATTGTAAGCATAACCAGGACTTCCAATCAGATTGACCACGAATTGACCATACATTTCAATTTTTCTCTTCTCGTAGTAGCAAGATTGTCATGAGCAAAGCAACATTGTGGATATTACAGTCCAGGTAAAACAGCTCAACTCTAGAACCAATGAAGGCACTAACAGGCAAGTCATAGACCTCTCTCTCTCTCCTTTATTTCCCTCTCTCTCTCCTCTTTCTCTCTCCCCTCTGTCTCTGACACAGACTGAAGGACAGTGGTGAAAATTATCCAAGACAACAAGGCAAATATCACGGCTCTTTAACACTTTTAATATTTTTTTTCTGTTTTAAATATGTATACATATTTAAATAAATAACATAACAAAAAAGTCTATAGAGAAAACAAATACTTTTATAAAAATTTCTAAATATACTGAAGCCTGGCTAATCACACAGTACGCCATAACAACAATCCTGTTTATGTTTGAGTCACCCATCACATTTAGTTGCTTGTTTCTACGCAATGATATTTTCAACAGCAAAATAGTACTATACTTAGACTTTGTGAAAATGGAATTTTCAAAAAAACATAGTGTGCATTATTTATTATACCAGTAAAAATATATCAAAGTCTTTTAATATTTAAATATTTTTATCGTATTACTAGTACATTATATAATATAAATTGCTAACTTCACATAATTTTAATTTCAAAATGTTCAAAACAAAGGAAGAAAATCAAAATAAGATAACAAAAGTAGATAAACAAAAAATTATAATACTGGTCCCTTAAGGAATGTATGGTCAATCACAACCAGAAATTAGGCCGGTGATGAGCAGGACTGTTCATGGGACAAATACCCAAGTTTAATCACATGAGGGTTAAAATCAAACTAAAATCTAGTCTATCTTTTGAAAGTATGTACAATTGATGTAAATGAATTTTAAAATTTAAAACTTATAGTTTAAATCTAATGAAATTAGATGATGAAAATGAAGTACTAAAAAATTCAATAGCAAAAAAAAAAGCATCACAAATAGTTTCATGTAATAGTTTACAAATATGATAGAGTATACAATGTAACAGTGGAATGTGAGACGTACAATAAGTGTTAACTGAAATATTAAAAACAGTGGGAATGGTACATCATATTAATGGTACATTAACAAAACTGAGATTTCCGATAAAGAGATAAATTATCACATCTGCCAAGATTACATACCTGTTTCATTGATTACCTGTGTGATAATGATGAAACAGCATCAGGCCTTAAAGTTACAGGACAGGTACAGGACAGGTAAAACACACAGGGTACAGCTTAGTGTTTAAGACAGGTAAGGATTGTAATTCTTAGAAACATCATTAACACCATAAATTTATGTCAGCCTTCTGTTTCAAAAATAAATTTTTAAAAATTGTTGACCAACACCTTTCTGTAAAGTTGCTATTCCATGTACCAGATAAAATTCATCACAGATCGACATAAAAAAATAAGTTTGATTGCCTAGCTACCCTTTATGATATGCAAACAATATCCATACACACCACCAGAAAGACGGAATAAAACACCTGAATGAAACACCTGTGACAGGTGATTTACAATTCAACAGCCATTCAACCAGTGTATTACATGCATGCAGAGTGACAGAGATTCCCCTAGTATTAATCATACTAATACTTTATATACCGGCTGTATATGTACATAAATACAGAGAATAATGTGCAGCTGATGCACACAATTCACAACTACACCCATCTGTTGTTATCATCTATCATTTCATAATCTGCTCCAACAAAGTATCTTTGCATTATGAACAATAATCTTAAAAAATATTAAAATCTTGTTTAAAATCTCACAAGAGAATTTCTACATCTTCAAATTCCCTGGTTCACTGTGTCTGGAGTCTAACTAGATGCATTACTACATGTATGTAACAACAATATAGGTATTTCACTAACAATCATTCCTGATACACTGTACAGTACATGTATAAAGATTTACCTCCAGTAAAATCATATACATTATATATACTAGTATACCTTAATATTAATATTAATGGAATGTAAACTCTTTGGATACAATCGGATTAAATGTTGACATGAATTTACATTTCTGAACAAAATATACAGGTTTCCAACAATTTCTGAATAACTCTAATTATCTTGTCTTTCAAAAAAAAATTGTAAAAAACTTTGTTCAGAATTTGGTATAAACTAACACATCTACAACATAATTGGATTTGTAGAAAAATTGAAAAACCAGCAAGGATTATGAAGCAATTTTCTCTACAATCTTTGAGATTAGTTTTTGCATGTCCTTGGATCGGGCTTTTCCAGTTTCCAATACTTCCTCATGATTGGCTGTCTGATCTGAGTCAAACTCCATCACACAACAGTTTGTAATCAGGGACATTGCTAGCACCTCCATTCCACAATGGCGGGCAACAATGGCCTCAGGGACAGTGCTCATTCCTATATAGCAAAAGATTACAACAGTTATATTAGTCTCATAATTTAATACAGAAGTACCAAGGTAGATACATGAGCAAGAAGCAAATTCAGAGGATATTCTGAGACAGAATGTCAAAAACAAATCAAAGTACTGAAAGCTGGGCGCTTTTGATGTCATTACATCCTCTCTCTCTCTCCTCTCTCTCTCTCTCTCTCTCTCTCTCTCTCTCTCTCTCTCTCATGCTTTTAATGTTGGCAAAGCATTAGAGAGTGACTAAATTTTGTAAGCAGCTATTAACAAAAATATGTTTCTCTAGTAGAAAAAATATAAAAATGAATTGAATTTTGAAACAAGATGTATAAAATCAATCCCTCATTTCTTCAATATGCAGCCAAATACCTATGCTTTGTAAAGTACTGTAAAAGTAATTATATTAGCGGTACGAAAGTTTGACGCTTTTCTAATCTGAAAAAAATTGATGAAATTTTGACGATTTTACATTTTGTTAAATTAAAAAATCATTGCTATTGACCTGAAAACCAGCACCATAAAGTCCATTCATGCGAATTGGATGATATGTGTTCATGAAAAACTAGAAAAAGACGTGTTCGTAAAAAGAGCCTTAACTGCTATCGAAATTGCTTCTACCCACTAACCAGCAAAAAATGTGAAAACTTTCGTGAAATTGTTACAATTATTCCCTGCTGATCTGTACGTACTGTAAATATATTTTGATTATTATAATTAAATAAATAAATGGATGAAAGGAAATGTTTGTTTGCATACATAACACTAGTCTGGATGTACAAATGCCCAAGGCAAGAAACCTGCTGATTGGCTTGGCTTGGTAGTAATTGTATATCAAAGTATCGTTAATAGGAGATGTGTTTCTCAGCCTACTTATTTGTTGAAAATTTAACTGCAAATGGGTATCCAAATATTATTTTTAACGAGTTTAATTTTAAATAACTTTAATGCTGTATTAATTTTGCACCAAAATTATCAACTGTTTGGGATCGAGATGCACAAAATCAAACGAAATCAAAAAGGTAAGAAAAAAAAATTGTATTTGGAAAACAACAAGTAAAACATTGGTAAGATGAAACTGTCGAATCAAATCATTCGTCAAATTCGTTAATGTTTCCTACTCGCCAAACTTTCCACTTTTACAGTAGTTCATGGAATTTCACACATATTGTGAATGTGCCAAAAATGCATAGTATTGTTTTTAAAACACATAATTAATAAGAAAAAAATCCTCTCTAAATTTATTGGCAAACAAAAAACCAATAGATTTGACAAAAAACATTGCTTTCTGTATAACTATATGGTGTAGCAGAAGCTTCTACTTTGATACTGTTCGGTATTTTCATTTATAGAAACACTGGCAATCTTTATGGTTATAGCCATTAATAATAAAAATTGAATAACCAAAAATGTACATTCACACAAAGATCAATGCCCTTGCAAATTTTTCGAATGAACCAGTTTTGTCAATGTTTAATATGTTCTCCATTAAAATCCATTAACTGGAGGGGGGGGGGGAGGAGACTGTGGTCCCATGTTCTAGATCTACAAAAAACTGTGGTATTTCTTGCATACTCATATGCCAACTCACAGAATATTTCTTGTTCTCATCAGTAATTCATGCCATAATTAAACTGGCTCATCACACCTATGTGACACACATTTTTATCTTGTTCATGCCTTAGCATGTATCTATCCAAATGATCCCATTAACACCTCAAAAATCTAGAAATCACTTTCCCAATGGAGGATTGAGAGTAATAAATATTCATTAAAAATAAGAGATGGCTAGTGGTCAGTAAGTATGTGGTAAGCAAGACTTGCCCTGGTTTTTGACAATGAACATTCTTGTACAGTAATAATCTCCATCTCAGTGCCATTACTGGTCTGACAAGGCAAGATTAATTCCAACAAAACCAATTACCTGTTGCATCACTTCCTAACAGACGCAGTAGCCGACACTCCGTGACTGTTTCAAATGTGGGTCCAGTCAGAAAGCTGTAAACTCCTTCCCTTATAAAGTCATTGAACCCTAGCTCCTGGGCGGTTTCTTTGGCAATGTCTCTATACTTCCTATTGTAAGCATCAGACATCGGCGGGAATCTTGGACCAATTCTAAATCAAACGAAATATTGCAATTTAAATTCTAAATGGACCAGAAATGAAATTCATGCATTGCTTCTTGACTTATCTCACCTGTCGTCGTTGATTCCCATCAGGGGGTTGACTCCACAAAACCCAGGTAGATTGAGATGGTCTTTCATGATCATGACGTCCCCCACGTTGTATTCTGGGTTGATTCCTCCTGCTGCGTTAGTAAGGATCAGGGTCTTGACTCCCATCTTCCACATCACCCTGATGGGCAAAACAACCTGAAGCAGAGGGAACGGTCATAAACAAAAGGATAAAATTGCAGTTTTAATACTAATGTTAGATTGTTGACACCTCGCAATGTTAGCTATATTGACGATTAAGTCTCTGGGCAGAGTGTGACTGGAATATTATGGGAAATTAATATCTCTTATTTCTTAAAATAACAATTTGAACATGTTATTAATGGTACTCACTCGATGTAAAGGATACCCTTCATACACATGAACTCGTCCCTGCATCAGCATGACCGGGGTACCATTCAACAGTCCAAAGACAAACTGCCCTAAATGACCAGGTACTGCAAACACAAACAAATTCCAACAATCAAGTATAAATGTGAACTTTATTTCAATTACATGACCTCAAAAGTCTCGAGGTTGCCCCTGCCCCTCGTTTAGTACCTACCAGTACTGACAGGAAACCCGTCCAGTTCGGAGTATTTGATGATTTGTTTGTCCTCCACCATATCCCCAAGTCCGCCAAGCCCCGACCCACACACAATGCCAACTTTGGGGGCATGCTTGATCTTGCCGCTGATCAGCTTGGCCAAAGCTTCCACCTCCTCAAAAGATCCTTGGCTGAAACAAAGAGGAAACACTTTCATAACACCTCATGATTAGATTACGTGTGTATTGTCTTATTCATAACGTACTAACAACATTCTTTAATTGGTCAGAGAACAGTCAACAGGAACAGTCAACAGGAACAGTCAGGATCTCTTTACAGCATGCATCAAAGTCAGCTGTATTTATTCATGATCATTTTTTTTTTATCTCATTAAGAATAATTCTAATGCAACATCACTTATGGACTTCTGAATGTCAGAACATTAGATATATATGTTAAAAATTTTTTAATATATATATGAATGCAGTAGGCTTGCGCATTAATGTTTCCCAAATGCATCACAATGAAAATAACCCAAAATAAATCACAGAATCTGCTTTCAGCTGAGTAATGTACCGTATATGTATTTGGGTTTTTTATCATGTGCAAAAAACATGAATTAAATTTTACCACCTCCAAGCTGTCATTATATCAATCTATTTTCAAGGATCACTGAAAAAGATATTTTATGATTTAGATTCTGGTTCTGTGCCATCACACATGAATGGACAATATCATCAAAATTAAAGGTCTTTGATGTATAATGTCATCTTCTTTTATTCATCCAGTTACATATTACAGTGCATTCACCAATTAATGTTCGTTGATTTGGGGGAGTTTCGTTGTTTGGTTGATCCGATGAACATAATGAACTAAATGTTCATTGAAGTAAGATGTATAATATGTACCTGACAACAGCTTTTATTGATGAGATTTACATACCACGGTACTTGAGCTTGAAAATTGAAGCAAAATCCACAAAAAATAATGCAGATGAATATTAATGAAACCGTATTATTGTATCATCCTCATAAAATCTGTGAAATGCAATTTGCACTTAGTTTTTTACCTAGAGTTTGTTAAACAAAAGTGTGAAACATCATAGATCAGTCAGTATCTCAATCTTAGCAACTTCATTGAAATAAAACAACAAAACATATCATTATCAATCTCAATGCAACATTAATAATGCAAATTATTCACACTAGTCTAGTACATGTGAATGAATTCCACAGCAACAACAAGAATTTACCAAACCTGTGCCCGTATGCTTATGAAACAAACATTTGCTACATTTCGTATTAACCTTAGTTACTAAATATAGAAAGGCAAACAATTGTTCAACATGTTCAACATTGAAGAAATTTCCAAAAAATAACAAAATTCAAATGCTTAAAGTTTACCAATAAAAGAAAATGACAACAAATATTTGGACAATACAAAGTGAAAAACTCAAACCTTGGACATTCAGCCATGAGTGTTAGCTAATGGTCAGTGATAAATCCAGGACCTATTTGATGACACACGTCAAGTTGGCTCAAAATGTACGTAACATGTCGGAGGTGAAAATGAGTTTGACCTTTGGAGAAAATCATGTACTAACAGTATCTACAGAGGGGAAGGACCATTTACTCGACAGCATACAACCGACAGCATACAACCGTAAGCTTCTTATAACGTTCAAAAGAATTCAATGGGCCTTGCCGATTTATTACACATTTCTTAAGAGACCTCTAACACTTTCACTGGGCTATATTTAATATCAAATTTAAACAGAGCTTGATCTTTGTCCAGTTCAAACTTGAGTTAAGCCAGAATGGTGTGGATTCTGAACAATACTTCTATACAATGGTATAACATTTCTAAAGTTATTCCCTTTTATCAAATTTAAATTGACTCTTAAAGTCTTTCAGAGCTCTGCAAACATGTTTGTTAAGAGAAAGATATTGTTTAGTACAGAACAAAAGGTTGGACTTGATCCAGGATAAGACTGGTCAGTGGTCAACACAATGGGAATGTTACAATACTTGTAAACACAGTACAGGATCTCAATGAAAACCTACGATTTATTTTATGTTTACTAACAAGCTGGAGGTATTATGGAGTTATAGGAAGTCAATACTGTATGTCCTATACCAGTACTTGATAAGTCAGTGGTTTGGAATGAAAAAGCATGATGCAATACAACCACCCACTGTAGACTATGTCGTCATGTTACCCATACATTTTATATACAACCGAAAGGGTTCAAATTACATTCATGAAAACACACTCCTCTGAATATCAATCCATTTTAATTCTATTAAATATCATATGCATTATACATCTCTTAAATTTAAATGTATCGTATTTTTCGGACGTATTGTCGATGCGGACGACTAGTCGAATTGCTCATTTTAACAAATTCCTACGATACGTCGATTCAGACGATACGTCGATCTTATCACTTCAAAATGGCGTATTAAACTGCAGTAACATTATCAGTGTGTGCACAGGACGTCCCCGATTTTGCTACCAATTATTGTTAATGATTAACATTTAAACAATTACGCTTTATACTTATGCATCATATTTTCAAATACCGGTAACATCTATAAAGTCACTTGCATTGTAAACAATTCCCGATATCGCGTGTTATATAAGTTGTATGAGAGTAAACTAAACTTACTTTGTCAGAAATATTTTATTCCCTTAAAATAATTATCCACTCTGACCATTGCCAGTGTATTCGCCGTTACGTAACCAGCCACCTGTTGACTCGGCGCGTGGTCAATGTTTGTTTAACAATTTCCGGTGTCAGAACCATGCACCTGTCTCGTGTCAGACCTCAAGTGCAGAAAGCTTAGCAATTACTATGATTTGATGAAACTTGTTTATTTTGTATCCAGTAATGCAGTTACACGCTATTGTTTTACATAGACACTGTTAGAAATAGATCGATCATATGTGGGTGTTGCTAAAACGCGGAACGGAAAACGGAACGGAAAGCGGAACGGAACGGAAACGGAAAATAAATCACTGAGAAATTGTAGAAATTGGACGAGAAAGTGTTTATTTGATGTGTAAACCTTCCAAATCGTGTTGTTAAATGAACAATTTGAATAAATCTCCCTTAACTTTAGCATTATATAAATAGTGTCTGCTTGGGATGGTACCAGTTGAAATTGACACCCCGAGAAAACCATTGTCAACCGACGCGAAGCGGAGGTTGACAATGGTTTTCGAGGGGTGTCAATTTCAACTGGTACCCTCCAAAACATACACTATCTATTTTATTATTCTGAATGTCTTAACTTTATAGCAAATTTTACTGCTTTTATATAGAAAAGACGCGAGTTCTACGACGAACCGTACGCGCATAATTTACGCGCATGTAACAATTCGTTCTATCGGCCCGTTGCCAAGTGTGTTGCTAACGCTGAGGGTATGAGAACGGATTGTCAACTGCGTCTAAACAAATCAGATTTCAGTATTTAACATGAAAGTATAATAATGCAATTTGTTGCATATAAAAAGAGATAATGGGGAAATGAAATGTACTTTTCATATAAATGTACATTGCAATGACATATAAACTTAAAAGTCAACTATAATATAAAATGCTGAAGTTTATTATTCAAGACAATAAAAATTAAATACTAAAATATAAAATTGCATAGTCCTAATCGTGTCTATGTCCTTTTGAAATCAAAATACTAGCAAAACCTAAATCATCTTTTAGGAGTTATTCTGCATTGTGCGATTGTTAATTATATTACCGAAAAATGTTTTAAATGCATGACTGTATCACTTAATTGATTCAAGCAGTATTTGTCCAGGTCAACGATGCTGTTGTTTGATATATCGGCAATCCTTGTCTAACTTCTGATTTTCACCCAGAAAAAAAAAATTATGATTGTAATAACACTTTCTAGCAATGAGCCTTATATGTTCACTTTTGCCAAAGCAATTATAATATCGTGCTATACTCACATACACTTTTCTCAATAATCCGCTCAAAATTAAATCCTTTTGAAGATTAAATATGTCTATATAAAAGTATATCGATTCTGGCTTGTTTTAACCATAAGCAGTTCAAAAAAGATGATATCATTTTTTCCGTTTTTCATTCCGTTGCGCTTTCCGTTCCGTTTTCCGTTCTGCGTTTTAGCAACGCCCATCATATGTACGACTTGATAATGACGATATACGACATACATACGTTTCCTAAAATTTTTATTTAACAACAATCGAAGAATTGGACAATAATTAATCAATGAACTTTTAATCACTCTTATAAGGGTACTCTTTTTATACACAGGGAGTGAACACGCCGTATAGATCTCAGTCTTAGGGAATGATTATTACATAGCACAACCGATGTCAGCCTACTGTATAAACATTAGTATTGATAATTGCCGATTACGTATTTTAAGATTGAATTTGACCATAAAATATTTCTTAATTATACTTTCCACTAACAACTCTTTACTAATAAAATAATAAAACTTTTAAAAAAACATTCCCCGGACTTACTGCAATAATTTTTTCCATTCAAATTTGGTTTCAATTTTACTGCGCAATGTTATCTTCCCATTAGTATCACATATGGAACCATGTGACGATCAGTCGATGTGTTTATAAAAACGGAACGGTAAAACTTTTGATTAAAGACATAAACCATTTTTTTAATTACCGTTATTAATATGTAAACGGTGTGACCGTTGGACCGAGCGCAGATTTAACACAGTGCAGTTTGATTTTTGTACAACAATTTATCTGAATCGCACACAGTAGGATCCGCCTGGTTGCCTACTCAAATCATTAGCCAAAGTTAAACTAAACGTCGCGTGCTCAGTCTACATTATGACGTCATGTCTCGTACGTAAAACGTACTAGTTTTGTCTTCGGAAATAGCCGAAGAGAGTTACGTGATTCAGACAAAAATTTATTTCTTCTTACAGTGTTTATCAATTTAATTCATATGTCGACTAACGGTAATAAAATTGAATACTTTATTCAGTATCTAAAAGATCAGTTACTTGATGTTAATGTTTTTATTCTCCATCTGATAATTTGATAAGATATACGTAGAACCAGTCGTGTTTCTTGATTGAAGCACTATTGAAACTTATTTGGGCCTCGCTATAATTTTTTAAAATTTAAATTATCTTCAATTGAAACATTGGAAAGTTTTTAATCGAGTTTAAGGGCAATAAACATCGATAAGTGCCAGTCATTCAAAGATCGAACTAACTTTTTAAAAACAAAATGGCGGCGCCCAGGGCTGGAAGAAAATTTTTTAGCCCATAGTACCCCCGATTCAACTCTCATTTTTCACTGATTTTCTTATATATACGTGTTACCATTAATCCTCGCTTCGCGAGGCGGGCTTCGCCCGCCTCTCGCTGCGCTCGGTATAATGTGAACTGGTGTTAACAAATGAGTGGAAACGATAATTAATAAAGATGAACGATGAATTCAACAAGGTAATTTCCAATCACACAGCCAACTCAAGATGCCAAGATTTTTAATGCTATTTTAACAATTTTCTGACCTCAAGCCTTAGACAAGTCGATCTAGACGATAAGTCGGGTGCTCTGCTTCAGAGGAAAAAAAAAATACCGACTAATCGTCGGGAAAATACGGGTATTTAAAATTATGCAACTATACAACAGGTCGACCAGTTGTCTAGTAATTTAAACTTCATAAAAGAAAGAGCTCAGTTTATTGCTTGTAAATAATCTTATCTTCCCTATCTACATTGCCTATGTCAAAATATTCAACAAAAAAACATCCTTAGGTTTAGCCAACAGAATTGCTTGAAGTAGTAAATGTTAACATGCCGATACACCTCCATGCCGATAATTAGAGTTCTACTGGGTTAACATATGACAATGACTTGCGAAATTCCCATTTTGTTGGTAAACAGAGTTACATGACTTAAGTTACAACGTTCTGATAAAAAATTTACTCATCTGTTAAAAAATCATTGCAGTCTTTGAAAATTGTTTTCTTTTGTTTCCACACAAAAAAAATCTTCAAAATGTCTCAGAAAATGTTTAGATGGATATGGGCATAGTATGACTACAGGTACCATTACATTCATGGATAGGCCTACTTACGGACTACATTTCCGAACAATGTAGAACTCTAGATATGGGCATGGTAATTTTCAACCAATCAGAATGCTTGAAACTGTCAACATAAGGGCACACCTCCAAGGTTACTTTTAACAACCCGAGGTGAAACAGAGCACAGACATAAATGTTCTCTGTGGGGTTTGACACTGACTGGCTATAGCTAGTCTACATATTTTCAAAAAGAAAAAAATCCAAGACAGTCATTTTATGATTCTAGTCATTTTATTTGATAGGGTTTCACCAATTACAGTTAATAATTTTTGTTATCCCATCACACGTTCAACACTTTTATAACTTCAAAAATATAGATTAAATGACAATTTTCTAGGTCAGATAAATATAGACTAAGTAATAAACCAGTTAATAGTGGTCAGAGTATTTCGCAGTGTTTCTTTTTTTTACTTTTAAATTAACAACATTTTCTACATTGATACAGAAGACTGGTCTTATATTACTATTCCCCATAGATTTAAGTAAATTATTTTCCTTTAACCAGTGTTTACGTTAACACATAGCACTCTGTATTTGAGGGTAACTTTTAACAGAATGGCACAGCCCAAAACCAAATCTATAGTCAATCACACATAACTATATATCCTATCAGAGACATAAATAAAAAATAATAAAAAATGTTATTAATGTCTTTGATCCTATGTGTCAAATTATGGACACATGGTATTATTTATAAACTTGATTTCCAGTTTTTAATCCAAACTCACTTTATTTTGAACGTTTATTTGACAACGGTCAGTTTTTCTTGCGCGAGTGTATATACATGTGCAGCCAGCGTGTTGATATCTCGGTGATAGTGACCACTTACTTGCTTTGTGGTGTATCTATTCCCTTTATCTTCCGTCGCTTTCCATTCGCGACATCATTCATGCGCTCATGATTTCTCTTCCTATTTGGGACACCATTAATGTGCTCCAGAATGCTGTTTTTCCTTACCACTGTATTACTCATTTTGTTTCTTTGCAGCATAAACAGATCGTGCAGTTCTTTAAATACACAACAGTCGAGCGGATGAATATTACCAGGCTAACGAGTACTAAATTTTATTTTTATACATTTTTGTCATGCAAACTTAAGAGTATGAGGCGAAAATATTTATAAGGAATTGTAGATAAGCAACAGATATTACTACCAAAATAATCCCAGGTGTTCAAAATTACACGAAACATGACGCACTATTTTATTCATCATTTCATCATCAAAACAAAACAAAAAAAAAAACGCAGAGGCAGGTTGTAAAACGCGGGACTGGCAAAATTAAGCGTGAGAAGCTATTTCTCGAACGGGCAAAGGACGCGGGTTTTTTTTTTCTCTCAGACATTTCCTGCTCTGATTTATTGCTGCATAATATGTGCAGCTGTATTCATGTTATAAGTGATTAACCTTATTGAACTCATGACTTTGCCACAGGTGTTTGGGGACGGTGTCACGGGACCCCTCCCCTTCTCTTTTCATACCTTTTATGCATAGCTTATTTCGCGTAAACTGTGATTTTTTTTTAGAGTAGCATACATCAACATATGCTTTAAAAAATGAATTATGAAAAATAACTCGGGAATGGGAGGGGTGTGGATATATTGTGTGGGAAGGGGGGGGGGTCCCGTCCCCAAGCACCTGTGGTAGAACGTGTATTTGATAATTATTAATTTGTGATATTTTCTAACGCCACTGTTCGAACAACAATACACAACCCTGGACAGATTTCAAACTCGGCAAATATGTACTATTTTTATGCATTTAATGTAAGAAGCAAAGAAAAAATATATAATCTATGAACTATATCACATTTCACTGCAACCGATAATTATGCATAAATATTTTGATGAGGATGAGCAAGATGTGTACGTACATTTCATACATAACATACACTCGTACTATATAGTATATTCATATCTACTGACTATTCCTTTTTATTCATTTCCAAAATATTCGAACGATCTTGATTGAAATAGCAAAAATCAACAATTTTGAATTTTATTTAAATTTCAATTTATTTATTACTTTTGCTTCATACATTGTGTATTTTGACATTAATTTCAGAGAAAATACACAGCTTGTGTATGGTCATGTTTTCTTCTAAAATAATTGCATTCTTTTCTTCCCTTGATATACAATTTCCCTTTTATATGGTGACATATTTCTGCCAATCTGCTACGGAAGCGTATCGGGGCCTACACTTGTTGTGTTATAACTTATACATTGTCATACGTCTTATCGTCTTATCAACATATAAACTATTATGTCGTTTTATTTATGCAAACATATTGCATTGTATTGAGATGAGTTAACATAATTTAAATCACCTTATTGTAATTGATCAGTTTTAGTGCTATCTGCTATATCGACTTAACAAAATATGGAGTTAAAAATAATAATTTAAAAATGGGTTTTAGTCATATCGAGAAAGAAATGTTGACATAGAAAAATGAAAATCTATACATTATAGGTATATCGACATAAATATGTTTACATTTCTTGGGAACATAATGCGAAAATATTGTTATCGAATGAATTTCGCGGGGGCGGGAGTTCTGATGGTGCGTCACCTCACTCTAAATCTAGCTGTAGGATACACATGTAGAATGACATTTGTGGAATCATTGGAATTCGTGTATGCTTATTTTTCATGGATTTCGTTAATGCTTATTTTCGTCATCCATGAATTTAAATCCACAACAAATTATGAATAATAGTATTAATATATATTATTTATTTATAATACAAGTATTTCCACGAAATGTAACCATTAACCTATTTTAAAAAATACCAATCTACGAATATTAACTCCATGAAATTCAATCCACAATAAAGGAATTTAAACTCTAAAATTAAGATGTTTCTTTTAATGTCAAACATCCAAATATCTGCATTTGTAATCGCAGTTAGGGGTGGTAGACATGAGCAGTCCTACCCCCAAATTATGATCATGATTCAATAATCACGTTGTCACAACGGTCTCCCATCGATGAGGTTAAACAATGTTTCACCCATCTGTCTTCGTCTTCAAATTGATATTACACGATCTCAAAGCAATTTTATTGGATGAATCACCACACCTCTCAACTACAATGTAATCTACATGTAATTACGATACTAAATACTATCATGCATGAACTAACTGCATGAGCGTTGCATGTTCTCATTGCCATGATTTGATGTGAGTGTAGATTTTTTTGGGGGGTGGTGGTGATGGTGGTGGTGGTTGGGGGGATATAATACGTGTAAGTAAAGGGGTTCATGTAGTTTAAATGTTCAATTACACGTATCTGTCTCAAAACTCATATCACATGATTATTGGAGAGTAACCCAAACATAGAAGATCATGACGAACTGCTTAAATATAGATCATACAGCAGTCCTTTAACTACGATAAAAAATACTTATACTAATTGCAATTATTATAATGTAATTATTTTTCTTTGTTTCTGATTTATATCAAAATGTCTATGTCAGTCTACATGTGCCGTCTACAGCTATATTCAGAATTCAGTGACGTCACCTTCAGAACTCCCGCGCCCGCAAAGTTCATTCAATAATATTTTCGCAATATGTTCCCTAAAAATGAAAGCATATTGATATCGACATGGCTATAAAGCATTTATTTTATTGTTCTTTGTCTAATTTTCTATCTCAATATAATTAGTTCACATTCATAAATCAACATTTCAAACTTCATATTTTTTAAAGTCGATAACGCAGATAGCAATAAAACTGGTAAAATTCATTAAGGTGATTTAAATTATATAGAAATCACAAGATACAATTCAATTCATTTACATAAATAAGAGGTCACAATACTTTATATGTTGACAATACAATAAAAAGAAGGACAATTTATAAGTTAAAACACAACAAGTGTAGGCCCCGATACGCTTCCGTTCTGCAAGATAATTTATGTCAACATGCAAGATAATTATGTTGACATGCAAGTTACAAATCTTTTTAGAGGTTTTGTTTTTATAATATGGGTAAAATGACCTACTAATGCCGTACTTTGACATCATTCGTAGATGCAAGATGCAACATAATTATGACAACATGCGACTTATTTATGTTGACATGCGAAATAATCATGCAGACCTGCAACATAATTATGTCGACATGCGAATTAATTATGTTAACATGCAATTTATTTATGTTGACATGCGAGTAAATTATGTCAACATGCGACTTATTTATGTCGACATGCGACTTATTTATGTCAACATTCGAGTTAATTTTGTTAACATGCAAAATATTTATCTCAACATTCAAGTAATCTTGCATGTTGTTATAAAAACTTGCATGTAAACATAAGTGTCTCGCATGTTGACATAAATTTCTTGCATGTTAACATAATTAACTCGCATGTTGGCATAAATAAGTTGCGTGTCAACATAATTATTTCGCATGTTGACATAAATTTCTGGCATGTTAACATAAATAACTTGCATATTCACATAAATAAGTCACATGTCAACATAAATAAGTCGCATATTGTCATAATTATCTTGCATCTATGATGTCAGATACGGGCGTAGGTAAGTGATTTCACCCATATAAAAAACAGATTCTCTCTAAAGATTTGTAACTTGCATGATGACATAATTATCTTGCATGTAGACATAATTATCTTGCACGTTAACATAATTTTGTTGCATGTCAACTTATTTATGTCTACATGCAACTTACTTATGTTGACATGCGAGATAAATATGTTGACATGCATCTTAGGTATGTTTACATGCGAGATAAATATGTTGACATGCAACTTATAAGTTGTATGTCAACATAACTAAGTTGCATGCCGACATATTTATCTTGCATGTCAACATAAATAAGTTGCCTGTCGACATAAATAAGTTGCATGTCGACATAAAGAAGTTGTATGTTAACATAAATAAGTTGCATGTCGACATAAATATGTTGCATGTCAACATATTTATTTTGCATGTTAACATAAATAAGTTGCATGTCGATATAAATTTGTATGCACACAGCATTGCAGTTATGAAAGGTATGAGACCACATCTTTCAAAAAATAATGATTCAACGCTTACATATATAAATAGATTAAATTCATTTTCCCGTGGACATGAAGGGTATTACGTTTTACATCCATTACGATCTGTCCCGTACATTTATGAAGAGGGATAACGTTAAAATATAAAGAGAATATTCACATTGATTAAACATAAGTCGTCGCATTTTACATATAGTACTTTTGTTGTTGGAATAATTATGTTTTAGATTAGAATTCAAAATAGATATTATAAACCGGTAAGTGTATCGGTTTTTTCCCCTTAGTTGAAAATCACATTCAGGCGTAAATTAGATGTATACTATAGAAACAGACAGGAATGAAATCTACACGTCCCGTTTATTGATTGGTCGAAACGTCAACAACCTAAAAAAAAAAATCACGGACTGCACGAAATAATCATGATGATGTCAGACTCAAATTCCTATAGCAAACGATGTGGCTGTTTCTTTTAGCTAACGTACTTGTGTACATTAACAGCATTTTAATTAATTTTACTTACTTTTTACAATCAATTTATTAATTTGTCAAAAGAAAGATGTAAACATAAACAATAAAATGTTGGGTTTTTTTTTATGAAAGCCAACGCGGATTATGTATTTTTCTGTGCAATGTCGCCACCATCATATTTCGCATGGATCATCACAGAAAGCATTTTATTGTTTAATAATACAGTATATGCAAAGAGCAATTATATTTAAAATCAATGATTTAGATTAGCGCATATGTATATAGTTAAACTTATTTTAAATAAGAGAGCACTTTTTTATGTTTATACAACGTCTGAGCCTGGTGTCGACGATTGCAAACTCTCTACAATTTGGATGTACTTTCTCTTGAATTAAATAATTCAATGATGTATATGCGTACTTTTTCACGAGTTAATGAACATATCTCATAGCCCACACAGGAGTGTAAACAACATAACAGATATACATGTAAGTAAAAGTGATCAAGTGCAGGAGATGACAGGTTAACCGCAAAACACCACGCAAAGCTTATAGTTTGGAACTTTCAACAAAGAAGACGGACAAATATCTATACATACCTGTATCAGGGTTAGAGTGGCACTAGTACTCAAACAATACATTGCATGTTTATATAATCAATATTTGAATTCTTTCGTACTTGAATCATTCTTGTAAAAGTTCAAGCCAAAATGAACTAAATCACATCTTACTCTCGACTAAATGCAGATTCTATATTTCAACTACCAAGCATATTTAAGTCTCGTGTTAAACTTTCGTATATAAAAAGTGAAAAGTGAAAAATAAGTAAAAAAAAAAATCCATTTATCACACAATAAAAGAATGATGTTAATTAATTAGGTTAAATGCAGAGCTATAAACTCCAGAAGCCTTAAAATTAGATATTATTTAGATCGAATGATAGGTTTTATTTTATTAATGTTATAAGCAATATATATATATCGTACCTATTACCATTAAAGGATAATAGATATATGATCTCTCTCTTTCTCTCTCTCTCTCTCTCTCTCTCTCTCTCTCTCTCTCTCTCTCTCTCTCCAGAAAATCGAGACGTTTGCTTCATTGAGATAGCACCAAAATCCAACGGTAAATACCACATAAATATACAGTTTTACCATTATTTTAACTTGGAACAAATAACACAATTACCATGCTCTAAGCGTTAATTATCATGCTTTAATTATCTTACATGACATCATTAAAATATTCAGGTTTTGTTAGGGATATATAGAAAAGTAGTTAGTATAAGATATAAAAAAAAAATTGGATATTTGACTATTTGAACCACTCTAAACCAAAAACATCCGATTAAAATTATGTTCTACAGGTATTGTAGTACACGTTTACATTGAATTAGTTTTGGTTTAACGTGGTCTTCGTACTGAAAATTAGAGAACTATTTCAACTAGTGTGTTTTCTAATACAATCATGTATATAGCCATATACATGTATATTGAAAAGGCATCTTCTGAAAATGTTAGATGCGTGTCCTAGTGGTAACGCGGAGGTCTTTTTGATTTTGTGGTCGCTGGATCAAATCCACCAAGTTTTAAATATTTTTTTCACTTAAATTGAAACATGAAACGAATAGAGAGGTTAAGTTACATGTATCTAATCTTCTGTATTTAAAAAAAAAGTATCTTGTTTAATTCAGTCCAAGTATGAGCACACTTAATATAAACAGATCTCTTCATTAACACTATACCTGTACTCTATTTACACTTAGATCCATTGCATTTTGCTTGAACTAATCACGATTCAGAATATCAACTACTATTATACACAGTTTCCCGAATTTATGACAAATCAATTGTTACAGACAACATTATAAAATCAGTACAGTGTATCTAGGTACCTGAAGCTATTTTTAGTAACGTACTTTTCGTTCAAACACAGGTGTAGGCGAAAAAATGGGAAAGGCGCTATACCTCTTTACTTTTTTTTTTCTTTTTCTTTTTTCTTTTTATATCATTTAATAAATTATTAAAACAAAATTGAATGGGTAAAACACATGCTTGCAATAAATCACCTCTATATAGGTTAATAACAGGCGTCTGTGATTTTCCTCTGAGAGATTGATGTATTTCATGATTGAAGGTCTGGAACAAATGTACATAAGTCACTCTTTGGAATTTCAGGAGGGAAACTTATTGAATAACAACTTCCTCAATCTCAATTTCGATGAAGGGGACTTTTGGTGAGATGATTGACTGTCCGTATTATACATCCGGGGTTTTTATTCGCTATAATTTTGTTAATTTATTCACGATCATCATATGGTCCCGACCTCCCCCCCCCCCCCCTCCGGCAACTAGTAAATGTTTATTCGCATCGCATTTGGGTAAAATTCATTTTAGGGTTTTACCATGAATAACATTTCGTTTCTACAGAAAACAAAAGAACAGTACGAGAGATTTATGTCACAGTTGTTGAGTTTTGGGAGAAGCCAATGAGTTGCCGATTTCGAATGTTTACGCGAGATATGAACAAAGTTGGTTAATATAGACGTAAAATATAAAACCTCATTTGGGAACTTACAGAACAAACATTAATAATGGAAAACTGGGTGGGTTTTTTTTTCAAACAAGGCCCCGCGGTAATGCAGTGTTATATGTAATAAAGCACATTAGAAGGTTGTTACCAGTTACACGAGTTATTATAATTAATATTACAGCAATGGACACTCTAATTCATAAAAAGCGCCAACTAAACAATTTTAATAATATAACATCTTTTTCCGAATTTTTTTTTTTTTTTTTTTTTTTTGGTTATAATTCTTAAACATAACTTAACAAGTTGTGTTTACGCGTCGATCGATTTGAACTAGTCCGCAATATCTGACGTTTTCCTGGCTTTTTTAAATGATTTTGATATTTTACATGCCAGGAGAAGTCAGATATTTCGGACTAGATTTGAACACGATTGCCGACTTCATCTTCACTTTCCTCGCTTCTTTCTTCGGCTTTAAAGAGGTTCGTTCCTCTGTTTTTGGGTAACAGTTTTTGGTCACCTCTAGTATGAAAATTTTGCATCATATAATAATTCTACTCGTATATTTATATTTTACAATGCCAAATAAATTATATGAAATAAAATAATTAAGAGAAAATTACATGTTAACAGGGTTTAGTACGGGACTGTATTTTGTGGTGGAAGGTTTTCAAAAAGGAAATGAACATTGTTCATAAACTGAATAGTTTTAGAGTACTGTTACTTTAGCTTCCTAATTTTCAGTGCAGACCAAACTTCCAGATAGTTTGTACAATATGATATCTCCATGTTGTTCCGAAAAACATATTTGAACATTTTTTTATTGACATATATGCCATAGGTTCGGTCTTAGGACCTCTTTTGTAATTGATATATGTTAATGATGTGTAATCATTATTAATGTGTTATCAATGTGTAGACTATTATCTGAATTCAAGTCTCTACAGTAGGCCTCATATAATATACTAGCCTTTGACCCGTGCGTGCACGGATTGAAATTGCATACAATATCGGAAATTTGTGAAATAGATACATCGACATACCGTATTGTTGGCATTTACATAACCAAGCTTTAGGCCTACAATAATGCTATTAAAAATTTAACTACACTCTGCTTAATTAGAATAATTCTAACTGTGTCTCGGGACAGGCCTTCACCACAGTTAATAATGCCTCCCATATACCCGTAATGTAGCAAAAAACTGCAGAATCGCTCCAAACGATTTTGGAGAAAATTAATGAAGCTGCATTGAAAATAACAGTCAAATTATTCATAACAAACCATTTTGAGGCTGTAAATACCTTTCATCTG
This sequence comes from Magallana ariakensis, assembly GCA_020458035.1. Lineage (NCBI taxonomy): Eukaryota > Metazoa > Mollusca > Bivalvia > Ostreida > Ostreidae > Magallana > Magallana ariakensis. The sequence goes on from CM035814.1 coordinate 6,288,469, forward strand.
AAAATTTAATTAATATTAATGAAGAATTCAAGGGTGTATCGAATAACCGAAATCCGCGGTAATCACCGAAATCCTCCAAAAATCTAGCAAAATCTAACAAATGTGGACATTTACTTTAAATCATTTTTCATATTTAGAAAGAATACAATTATATTCATAATTTGTAGTGATTTGAATACTTTTCAAGCATTTTTAAACATAGTAATCGTAATTTCTGATCATAAGCGGAGAAAATCGGCAGCCATTACTAGGATTTAAAATAAAGAGACTCCCGCGCCCGATCATTATTGTACCTGTAGAACAGCGAAATCAACAAATATTACAACAAATTCTGATCGTAGATCTTGTTTCCTTTGTTTGCTTTCTTCTTCTGAATCTGTCTAGTAAGATATTCATATAAGTATAGAGGGTTCAAACGGATTCAATTCAATGATAGATTCGGTAATTTTGTGCAATGAATGTATAAATTAGATTAGAAATATGTCATAAAAGGATAATTTAAAATTAAAAAATAAGAGTAAAGTATCGGGGGTCTATACTTGGAGGGATGGGGGTGGAAGGAGGGGGGATGAATGAATAAATGAATGAATGTACTTTATACACTCAGATAATGAAAGTTAATTTTCTTACTGAAATTAACTTCTAACACTTAACATTGGATAGACTAAGATTACTACATATGTAGGTACTAAATACGCATTGTGTAACAGGGAAGGTTCTGCACTTAATTCCAATCAATGCCAGTATACACATGTAGTACAATGTACGATGCTTTGAATTATTAAAAAAATACAAATGTCGACCCAGTTAAGATATAATTGTAATATTTGTGCTTTTTCCCCAGCTCCTAAAACATATTTACAAAATTTGATATTTAAGTTTTCCACTTCCTAAGTTTTAAAGTTATCATATAAATGCTTGTCTTTTTCCTGAATGCGTGATGTAAGGGTTCCCCAAATTTCTCTATATATAATAGATGGTTAACTTCGTCCGCAAGCCGAGAGGCACTGCCGGTGTAACGACGAAAAGGGACCCCCGTACAATATTGACCATGGGTCATTTTTCTACGTAAAAAATGACCCACTCAGGTGTAGAATACTTGGATTACATCGTAGAAATTATGGTCTAGGGGTCATTTTTCTCCGTGTGGGTTGTAGAAAAATGACCCTGTAAAATATCGACTATATATTATTATTTTCTTTAATGTGGATACAGGGGTGGTGGTCACCAGGTGCTGGAAGGGGGGGGTGCCTGCTTGATACCTAGATTGTTCCAAAAACCAGCTTGAGTTCACTTTTCTGATCACCTGTTATTGCTTATCATCAATTCATTATCTCAGTCTTGTCTATTAATTTTTTGTCCCCCGCCGCAACGCGGAGCGGGGACATAGAAATGCCGGGCGTCCGTCCGTGTGTCCGTGGGTCCGTGTGTCCGTGGGTCTGTGTGTCCGTGGGTCCGTGCGTCCGTCCGTCACACTTTTTTGTAAGCGCTCTCATGCCTACAAATTTTGACAGATTTTCATTACATTTATACCAAATGTTTATACACCTATTACCTTGGTCAAGTTCGAAAATCAGCATTGGTCGATACTTTTTGTTGGAGTTATGGGACTCTGACGGATTTTCATTAAATTTATACCAAATGTTTATACACCTATTACCTTGTTCCTCCCAACCTCCCCACACATTTAATTCTGGAACAGCCCTGAATGTTTGAAAATATTGCAAATTCATATACTGTGAAATCATTAGATTTCGTGGTGGTTTAATTTTCGTGGAATTTGTGGGTACCTCTCATCCACGATTTAACATCCTACACGAATTAATAAAAAAGGGTAATAAAATCATATTTCCTTGGTAGGTTTTAGAGAAGACACGAAATTACGTCCCCACGAACCTGTAAAATTTAAGCAATCCACGAAAATTGGCCCCCACGAAATTTAATGATTCCACAGTACAGTATACTAGTATACTGCTTGAACGGCGGGGGACCCAGGAATTTTATTCTTGTTGAATTAAAAATTAAAAGGTATAATAATGCTCCGTTAATTAAAGTACACTGAATATAAAATGTTCCCCTTCCTTACATTTTTGCAACAGCAGAAACGTACCTTAGATAACAACTGAAGAAGATGGGGGAACAAGATAGCGCAAATGCCCATTTGGTTTAGTCGTAAAATACAATTTCAAATTTATTTTTTTCCAACTGAATATACTTGATAATGTTATAATTCAAGTTTACAAAAGCACAATTTCTAACTATATTTAGTTTTGAATATTTTAACAAACGATAAGAAAAAAAAATTCTAAAGTTTTGGTGGTATCGAACCCACAACCTAAAATCCCTAGCTTTATAATGTTACCTAATATCTGGTGCTCTAACCACTGAGCCATTTCAGTCACAACAAACACCATCCTTACATGCTATATGCGACTTCAACCACGAATTTACGGACTTGTATTATTTTTCTAAAACGTTTAATTGTTGCGAAACAAAATAACATTTTTAAAGTATAGTGGGTCATCTCTCCATGTTTTCGTTGATTGAAATCGGATTGATTTCCTTTAAACCTTATATAGACTATGATAAAAATATGGAGCTCAGACCCACTCTATAAAAGAAAAGGCATTGGAGTTCTAAAAATGACACTATTTGGAGGTTTTGACATGCATACGCCAGTTTAAATCAACCTATTCCAAATATTAAACCTATTTAAGGGTTATAAATCGATGTTATGGTAAATATACATTGTTTTCAATAATTTAGAAAGAAATTATGAGATTTGATGATATTTTAATTTTATAGTATCTCATCTATCCTTATATAGGCAGTTTACACGCCTTATTCACTCAGCTTCAAATTTAAATAGTAGTTAAAGTAGGCGCGAATTAAAAGGTTGGGGGACTTGGCGGGGAGGGAGTAATGATATATAATATAACGTATGTTTAAATTAATTGTCAAACCATGACTGAATAGGAATTATATCAATCTGAAAATAAAACTCGCACTTATTTTATGCAGAAATTGATACCAGTTAATTTACAGGAGAAGAGAAAATTATTCATCACGTTCTATATCGCCATGAAAGATTTATTTACCATGGGTCTCAAATAGGCACAACTTATCACATGCTTGAATCCAGAAAATTTTATCCGGGGATGGTTGAGGGGAATCCGAGTATAATTATGTTTGCCAACGAGGGGATGGAGTCTAATGATTGATAGATAAGGTACAAACTATTGAAATATGACAATGTTTTTGACATTGATAATATATGAAGATATATTAATCAGCGAGTGACATTGAAAAAAGTTTGATAGTTAGAAGAAATAAGGAAGTAAGGAATCGTTTCTTTCACATGTCTATCGAATATCTTCGTTAATCTTTAGCGGAACTTTTTGACGTAATTGTGAATGTAAATGTAATACGTATTCGAATAACATTCATTTTGATATTGCTCGTAGCTTATATTAGATTAGATATACACATGTATAACGGTATTAATGACATTACATTGCTCAAATAAAAAATATATCTGTATTTTGCAGTATATACCTGTCAAATATATACATGCATGACCTTTTTGGCTGTTGTACACAATTAAGTTATCATTCTAGTCTGCCTAAATAATATTATATGTATATGTGTTGTTGAACCAAAATATATACATGTAAATGAACCAAAATATACAACATAATTTTATATCATATAGCTGCATATAATCTACTGTGCTCTCGAGTTTATTATTCTGCAAGCTACGTTACCTTCAAAGAAATTCTTACAGAAAACCTATGACTCAATGGAAAGGCAAGATAATTTCAACACTTTTTCACCATCTTTTTTTCACACCATGTTGACATTCGGAACTCTCGGGATTTTTCATATTAAATGCACTGAGTTAGAGTTATCTCCCGTATTTTCTTTGATGAACAGAATATATAGCAAATTTCCAATGAAAATTTACACGTATTTGTATCATCGTTTCTGAGTTTATCCATGCAAATATGATTACCGTCTTCCTTGGAAGACGGTATAAAGAGTTGAAATAATTTACAGTCTCCGGGTTGTGCACTTCCTCTCCTTTGTTATTGGTAGAAAAAACATGATGTGAAAATTTACATTTATTTCATTGGTTGAAAAACTGGTCGGTGCAAGGGAGATAATTTTCTGATGATCTTTTTTTACGTACGACTTAACAATTTTCGTAGATTTAAATCTTAAAAAGATACGGTATCGGGTAAAACAAGACCCATTTTAACAGGAGCTTGAACTTTGGGTAGTTGTGGCAAACACCATTGTGACGTAGGCCTGTCTATTTCATTGCTGGCCATACAAGCATGGCTCTTTGAAATCAACTAGATTTGTCTGGATTTGGAGCTAAGACTACGCAATCGGTGTATATTTCGCTTGAAACCAGCGTCATTTTTAACTTGTTTTGACGCAAGAATAAATAGTTACGCCCTACTGAAAGTCCAATGTCTTGTTAAAATGGTTCTAATATCAGTAAAAAAAGTGCTGAATGCTGTTGTATTAAGTTTGATTTTATTAAAATAATACGACCCTTCCTAAGATCTCTTTTTCCCTACTATAGTCGATCTCAACTCACAAGCACGTGGTACGCATTTCTCAATTTTAGGCACGCACGCTAAAGGTACATAAAAAAAGTTTCAAAAGCCATTGCATGTAGAGGAAGGCGGCCTTATATATAAAAAAGATTTGAATTTTCTTTGATAACTTAATGCTGTTTAAAGTTTGCTCTAAAGACGGTAAGCTTTTTTAAAAAGCTGAACTTGTATTGTGGAAACATGAACTAAAGAGCCTCCCGTGATTAAGCGTGAATGTAATGCGCATGCGCAAGATTGTAAAATCCAAAAAATCCAGTTGATTTCCGGATTTTTTAAAGGAATTTTTGTTGATTATTAATTAGCGAAGCTTGATTGAGGAAAAATAAAAACAAATTGGTAATCTTCAAGTACCAATGATGTTTAAAATATATAAAACAAAAGACAGTACTTGTCCGATTTCTCGGTATTAAAGCCCAAAAATTCGAGTCTATTATTTTGATATAGTAGTATAGATTAGATATTGAATACAATTTAAACCATGATATACATGGATTAGAAAAATATAATGTTCAAACTTTCAAAATTGTATACAAAATTTATATTCTTCAGTTGCTTGGGATTGCTGCACGTTATACGAAGAATAAAAACTTGAAAAAATTCGATTATCCACAGCAACGATTGTAACTGGTCTCCTAATTTTAGCCACTAGAGAATCACTTTATTAAGAAACAGGTTGGGAACCTTTGAAAAAGCGACGCTACAAAGCAAAAATGGGGTATTGTACTATTTTTAAAATTCACATACATGTGTAGGTGTTGTACCTGAATATTTACAAGATGTAGACGAGAAATATTAATTTCTAAAATACAATGCCCGTAACAATTTGATATTAATTATAATTCCTAGAATTCCTAGATGCAAATTGGAAACATTCAAATGGTCATTGGTACTAGATGCTGTCCAAAAATGGAATTATTTAAATGTAGAAGCAAGGGAGACCTCCACGGTTGATATATTTCGTAATTCTTTTTATTGAGGTTTCAAAACCACCCCCATATTTTGCATTTGGTAAACGTTATTTATAATTCACACTAAGTTAAGGCATATTGCTTACTTATTATGATTTATTCAGACGCAATATCATAGATATCCCTCTTTGTTCTTTCTTGCGGAAAAGAAGAGGATTTTTTTGTAAATATTTAATTGTTAGAAAGTATCTTTTCAGCATCTTCCCAAGTCAAGGGATTCTGATGTAGAGCGGAGCGGATCAGAAACTCTTGACTTGGGAAGATGTCTTTTCAGTTGCCTGTTTGAACTTGACTTAATATACCCACTTGTTACTTTGGGGTAATGAAAATTTGTCTTTGGACCATAACTGTATAAAAATTTGCTTTTGTTCACACATTCAAAAGTGAAACCACAGGCACCTAACGTTATATATTTTTCTCATAATAAAAATAAATACCCTACATGTATATCTAATAATACACAAAGTGTATTATTAGATATAGGGTATTTATTTTTATTATGAGAAAAATATATAAAGTCAGGTGCCTGTGGGTGAAACCTACAGGTTCAAATAATGCATATGTTGCATGATAAATCTGTAAAACGTGTACAACTGTATTGAATTACAGCTACATGTATTTGTACCATTGCATTGCATGTACCACTGTATGTACTAGCTACACTTAGTTATAACACTGTATGCATTAGTAACAAATATTTCTACCATTTTATATATTAGTTAAATTTAAAATTTGTTTGCATGACTACTATTGTTATATGCATAGAGTATTTTGTCAGAACCTGTTTCCGGTCTATTTGATTAATTTCAATAAAATCTTTTTTTTTTTATCTAAATTTTTGTAGTTTTGAAAGCTCGGGGATTTTTTATTCCCTGATTGGGCCTTACATGTCAGATTGCATCACCCTACCTGTAAGACACCTTACAGCCGTAAAGGCTACCAAAATCCGTGAATTCCAACATAAACAGAAGTGTAGTGAAACTATTTAGATTACAGCGCGTAATCAATAACGTACAGTTCGCAAGGATTGATTTAACGAGGCCCAGTACAGTTCGAATGCGCATGACTCAGTGCATCTTTTTATTTTCATGCAGCCTTAGGTGGAAAGTTATAACTTTGTTTTGAATTGTGTTTTTATACAAAATTAACATTATATGTAATGTTTATTAGCTGAGAAATAGTAATTTTATGAATTTGATTGGGTAAAATGCTAAAATGGCGCTTACGCGACATCGTTTCCTGGTACAAACTATGCATTAAGCCAAAGAAAAAAGTATGATTAGCTCATTTTTTCGAGGCTGCGACGAATTTTAAAAATAGGAATTTATTGACAGAACAATAAGAGAAACATTAGCATTTTAAAAGTGTTATTTTGTTAAAAAAATAATTTTTATAAACCAATATATAGCAAAATATGCCATTTGGGGGGTGGGGGGTGGGAATCAACTTTGATATTATCCCTGGACCAAACCACGAGGTAAACACAATTTGGTGACTTTCTACAATAGTTTTATTTTAAAGAAAACGAAATCCCTAGGGCAGGAATACAAAAAATATAGGGAAAACGTGAAAATTTAGCGCATTTTCAACAAAGAAAGTGGGCGCTTAAGATGTAGATTCGGCAGGAATATGGGCGCACAAGGAGAGTGGAAATTTCATCATTCAATTTTGCACATTTTTCGAATTATAACCGTTATTTGGTTTCTGTTTGACGTGGAATGGGTAGAAAAATGTTTGTAATATGGGTCTAAATATAGCAACACGATGCAATTTATGCAAAATCCTACTTATTTACAGCTGTTTTTAAATAATTTTGTTGTCTCTGGGTCTTCCCTCCACAAATTTGAAACGTGTAAAGATGACATATTTCAGCATTAAAAATGTCGCTTTTTAAAAAAAGATGGAGAGATGACCCAGAGATGACTAATTATGTACTTTTTCAAAATATTTTTTGAAGGATAAAAAACAAAGTCCATTGATATGATAATGTTGTTTCAATCACTACTTCATACCACGTATTTTCAATTCTCGCATGGCTCACTGGTTTCGTCCTGGATTAGTGAATACAAACATGTAGTGTTTTGTGTTCAAATCCTACTGGGGACCTTTTTTTTTTTTTTTTTTTTTTAACTTATTTTGTTTTAAATGTGTGTTGATATAACATTATGTTGTAATATAGAATACCGGTATATTATAATTTGTCGTTATTGATTTCTGCCGTATGAACACTATTTCCTGTTCTTATTACTAGTTTATTAAAATATACAATATAACTGAATTAAAATATGTTTGTATTAACATTGCCAATATAACTAGTTATCGGTTTACCCCTCATTGCCATTTTTAGAACGCTTGTGAGTTTTTTTAATGATCGGAATAGACATGTACTTCGACTCCCAACATAATATAGTTTGAGTAATTAATTTTTGTTCAAACCTGTACATAGCCTTTCGAGGTTATAGACATTTAAATCCCAATTGATTCGTGTCAGTGATTCCTGCAAACTTACTATCTTGTGCGCTCACTTTCTTTTTTTCCACAGAGTCCTATATGATAGTAAAGAGTGTTAACTTTCGAGGCGACCCCCCTAGAAAATAGGGTTGGTAAATAAATTATTGTTGATCTTAAAATAATTGGTATAGTAGTAAAACTAAATATGCAAGAACTTTCATCAAAATATCTAGGGTAGAAATGATTAGACTCGGCCTCCTTCTGCCGATGCGTTCAGTAGTTAGGAAAGTGAAGTTTGATTATTCTCAGCATTTTGAAAACTGGAAGATTTAAGTAAAATAAATTTAATCAAAACAAAATATAATCAGGTAGAAGAGCATTGTCGAGCCGAATAAGACAAACATTCGAAGGCTCAGCACTTTCCCCACCTGTTGCAGACTTTTAAAGACAACTGGATCAACAATTTTGCAAAGTTTATGTTTGAATGATAAAAAGTCAGTGTGACTCACGTATGCATTGTCTGTGTGTCTGCCCCGTTTATCCGTCTGTAATGTATCGTACTGCAGCCATGCAGGGCCGTCATAGACTGAAATATATCCGCAAAAGCACGTGCAGTGAAAGTCGTCAGATTGTTGCTATACAATATATCAGAAAGGACAGAACACTCTGGCGAAAATCCAATATAGCACTTGATATTTTCTCTTTTGGTTATAAATACAAAATGACATACAAAATGACTACAATCCAAATTCGCAAGTTCCCCTTACAAAGAATTTTTCGTTTTCGTTATATGTTCTTCGAAGGTTAGACCAACTAGATGCCGTACAACATTTATTTGGTGGAGTGCAAATATATAGATATGGTCTTATTTGACGACATTAAAATCTCTTTGCCAAAATATTGCTAATCTATATAAAAACCAGTTTAAAATGGTCAAATCCACAAACGTCAAAAAAAACAAAACCTTATTACTTTTTTACGTCCCACTACCTAGCTGTAGGGATCGTGCATTCTAAAATAATGGTAAACAATGAACCGACAAAAACTGAAGGGATAAATCAATGTAACAAATGAAACAAACCACTAATACAAACAAAGGTCAGATATTCTTAATACAAAAGTATAAAATGGTTGCGTACGGTCTGAATGTGACGTGTAGATCAAACAGTCAAGATGGCAAAACATAGGTCTGTGCTAATGAGCCTAAGTGAATAGTACAACATAGGTCTGTACTAACAAGCCTAAGTGAATAGTACAACATAGGTCTGTACTAACAAGCCTAAGTTACTGGTACAACAAAAGTCTGTACTAACGATCCTAAGCTACTGGTACAACAAAGGTCTGTACTAACGAGCCTGTATTGCTGGTACAACATAGGTCTGTACTAACGAGCCTATATTGCTAATACAACAAAGGTATGTATTAACGAGCCTAAGTTACTGTTATAACATAATCAGGTCTGTACTAACAAGCCTATGTTACTGGTACAACATAGGTCTGTATTAACGAGCCTATATTGCTGGTATAACATAGGTCTGTATTAACGAGCCTATATTGCTGGTATAACATAGGTCTGTACTAACGAGCCTATATTGCTGGTACAATGTAGGTCTGTATTAAGTAGCCTATATTGCTAGTACAACATAGGTCTGTACTAACGAGCCTATATTGCTAGTACAACATAGGTCTTTACTAACGAGACTATATTGCTGGTACAATGTAGGTGTGTATTAAGGAGCCTATATTGCTAGTACAACATAGGTCTGTACTAACAAGCCTTTGTTACTGGTACAACATAGGTCTGTATTAACGAGCCTATATTGCTAGTACAACATAGGTCTGTACTAACGAGCCTATATTGCTGGTACAACGTAGGTCTGTATTAAGTAGCCTATATTGCTAGTACAACATAGGTCTGTACTAATGAGCCTATATTGCTAGTACAACATAGGTCTTTACTAACGAGACTATATTGCTGGTACAATGTAGGTGTGTATTAAGGAGCCTATATTGCTAGTACAACATAGGTCTGTACTAACGAGCCTATATTGCTGGTACAACATAGGTCTGTACTAACGAGCCTATATTGCTAGTACAACAAAGGTCTGTATTAACGAGCCTAATTTACTGTTATAAAATAATTAGGTCTGTTCTCACAAGCCTTTGTTACTGGTACAACATAGGTCTGTATTAACGAGCCTATTTTGCTAGTACAACATAGGTCTTTACTAACAAGCCTATATTGCTAGTACAACATGGGTCTGTATTAACGAGCCTATATTGCTAGTTCAACATTAACGAGCCTATATTGCTGGTACAACAAAGTTCTGTACTAATGAGCCTATATTGCTGGTACAACAGAGGTCTATATTAACGAGCCTAAGGTACTGTTATAACATAATTAGGTCTGTACAAACAAGCCTATGTTACTGGTACAACATAGGTCTGTACTAACGAGCCTATAATGCTGATACAACATAGGTCTGTACTAACGAGCCTTAGTCACTGTTATAAAATAATTAGGTCTGTACGAACAAGCCTATGTTACTGGTTAAACATAGGTCTGTACTAACGACCCTAAGATACTGTACCACGTAGATCCGTACTAACGAGCCTAGTCTTTATTTATTATACATTTAAGTGAATACACATATAATCAACAAAAATAAAACCGTTTTGTGTACTTTTTTTTTTACAATAATCGCAACCATTATACATACAACAAATAAATACCAGTACACTTGATTGTTTTTATTCATATCTCTTGTAAAATTATTTACATAAAAAGATGAAAATGCTAACAATTGTAAAATATATATATATGGTTATATCAATCAGTTAAGGTCCGTTGCATTATTGGAAGAGCATGTATATACTTGACCTAAAACTTTTATATACTGGTCGATAGAACTCATGTTACACAGATATTCTGATAAATTTGAACCTGTTTTGACCAGATTTATTCACTGAATGAGGCATTACTGACCTACCTTAGGTCAGTAACGGATTGGATACCTAGTGGATATACAAGCATGAAACTCAAAATTTTTGAAGACCACACAAAAACATAGATATTCCTCTATAATATTTCAGTGGTAACATATCATTTCTTGTTGTGCTAAAAATACATAAAAGAATAGAATGGAACTACAATCAACCAACTTCCATCATTTTGTTTTCCAGGAAAATTTTATATTGGTGTTTTAATATTAAAATAAAAAATACTTATTCAAAACCTAGCACTTTATTATCTAAGTCAGGATACAATTTAATGAATCTGATATTTTTTTTACTTTCCCCCCTCATATTTCCCCATTTTCAAAAGAACCATGAGTCACCTAATCTTTTGCAAAACAACATTTCCAACCTTTAAGATTCTTTCTTAATTCACCCTGGTGAAGTAAAGTACATCATGATCATTTGCTGATACATGTCCTCGTAAAAATCGGCAAAACAAGAGCCTCTCCTTTTGACCTTGACCCCTCATATTTTATGCAACTGTTGACACTCCCAGTGAGGCACCTGTCTTTCCTCACCAAAATAGTGTCCAAAAAGTAAGACCCTTGCAGACTTCTTCAAACAAGCCCCTCCCAGTTTTTGACCAATTATGGTATATGTAAATTCTTCTTTTTAATATGTTTTAAGGGAAATTTTGAATAAAATTAAGGCACATTTGGGTACATGTGAACTGTGTTTCACAAGGTGGAGATTAGAGCTGCAAGGTTGCCCCAACAAAATGGAAACACTCAAAAGCTTATCACTGCGACTGTAAGGTCAGGAAGGTCCCCAGACTTTACAGTTACTGCCTCTTATCGACCAACGACATTCTGCATATTACAATGACAAAGAGTGGCATTCTGACCATGACCTCAATTTTAAATCTTTTGATTCTGTCTGTATATTTTTGAATTGAAAGTTGACCTGTTTTGGTGCTCTGTTAGATAAGGAGTCTCCAGGGTTAGCCTTCAGTAGGTCTTGGTGGAAACACTGGTTCTTGGTAACAGTGACATCATCATTGGATTTGTTTATTTTGACTGTGAAACAATATTGTTAATAAGGAGGAAATGCATGAAAATTATCATATTATAAAAAATCCATTATGAGAGGAAAAGTGCTTGCAATGTGAAATGTCCTATTATTTTAACTTATCAGATAGTATACACAAGCTATTCTACCATTTCTAACTTATACAACACAAAACAGAACAATTGATTAGGGGTTATGAGCTGCCCATGTAGCACCATACTGGCATTCACAGTTCTCTCATTCTAAAGGCCAGCTATTTCTGTGGATCCACACTGACTTCTTTCAGCATCACTTCACTTGGCTTGCACTTGAGCACCACACAAGTAAAAGGTCCCAGTTTTTGTCCTAAAACACAGGCCATGTCATACCCCTAAAAAATTCACAGAATGGTGAACCTGGTTGATATAATGGGTTTTGGGGTTTTTTTATTGCTAAATCCTAATACCGGGATTACTGTGGAATCATTTAAATTTATGGGGCCAATTTTTTTAGGATTGTTGGTTATTTTTTTTGCTTATTGGTGGGGATGAAATTTTGTGGATGCGTCGGTTTTCAGTTTCAGTAAGAAATCTCTTTCAAAAATTGTTTTTCATTGAGGATATCAATTCATGGGGAATCGAGAGCTACCCAAGAATACCGCGAAAATTGAGCCACCACGAATTCCAATGATTCCACAGTATTTGAAATAAATGTCAGTTATTTTTTTTATCATATGATTTTTTATTTGAGTTATCTTATGTGTGTTTCTGTAAATGTTGAGGCAAAAACATATTTACATTTTAACATGGTTGAGATAATTCTGGTAGTTTCAGAGAAGAAGCTGAAAATGTTCACATGTTATACTGTTTCAAAACAAGCAACAAGTTGAAGCAGTACATAATAGGGGAACTCAGGTAGGTGGCCTACAAATGTGATATGTTTACAAATATACATAAATACAGTCACTTATTGTTACTAAACAAGCCCACTTCAGCTTTAATCTAAGGTGAGCTAAAATGGATCCAACTAAAGTTGGATATTTAATCTCTATTTCTTTCACAAGAAAGACAAAATAAATGTTTTCCAAACAAAATCAATGAATTCAATCTGTACTTTTGCACTGGGAGTGGCCTGATTATAACATATTAGGGTTAGATAAGGGGTCTTTAGGTGTTCACCTTCATTACACCTGGGAATCCCAGTGACTGTGACATTGACTTAAGTCTTGTTTATCTAGACTCGAACAGGAAGCATATCTACCGGTATTACAACTAGAACTAGAAGCTAGAGCAATGTAAAGTAAACACCAGCATATAAATAGAAGTTCAGAGGGTGATAGATTCAATTAACATTACCTGGATTTTTTTTATTGATTTTTTTCATTTTTGAAGCCATAGTACATACCGTAATGGCATTACCTTATAAATAATAGAACAGAAAATGTAAAATTTTTGAATTAGCAAAAATATAAGGTTCTAAATATTAAGAAAAATCTTACATACTTGATATAATGTAAGTAATTTCAAGACTTAACAAAATAAATTTATATTTTAGTCATGTACCTGTAGTAAAAAGGTGTAAGGGAGAAAGGGGGATAACCATTCAAGGTAATCTGTCGTACAAGCTGACACACACACAAAGATTAATTGTAGTATGCATGAACTTATGGCTTCTAGATTTCTTTCAATGATTCTGAGCAAAATAAAAACTATAATAAATGCAGAAGCTAGCATCTTAGGACTCTTTTAAGCAGTAAAGATATATCTAATGTGGTAAAAAGTAGATGATCTGATCGAGTTAATACCTGTATATTAAAAAATAAGTATTAACTCTCTTTAAGTCATAATATTTACTTAAAGATTACCGGTAACTGTATTTAGAATTTTTGTTAACTTAAAAAATCTGTACAGTGAAATTCATGTAATTGTGTTGTGTTGTTCATATGTCCTATGCAAAAAATTATGGATACATTATGTAACAAGAGTCCCACTGGCCACATCATTCATCTGAGCAACAACGTCTTTTCAGCCTCTATTCTCATTAGATTTTTTCTACATCTATAAGTATATATCTTTTATGAAATTGGACCATTCACTCCAATTAAAATCTTTCTCTCTCTCTTTCTCTCTCTGGGAATATGGTATGAATTTATCTGAAAATTATGTATACTAATTTTACTTGTTTGTACACGTAATTTCATATCCTTTGGTAGTGAAAATCTAGAACAATCAGTTGAAACACTGTTTTTCGAGTTCATGCAAGGTTTTCTGCAGTCACTGGGACTTCAAAAGAATTGTTATCAAATTCAAACTTGATTTACTTCAAAGACGTTATCTGAGTTATCGCCACACACTTTGAGTACACAACACTTACTTCTTGAGTTTGAGAGGTATTAGGCAGAAGTTCTTCTATACTGGACTGGAGAAGCTGTTTAAGATAAAGATTTTCATGAATGATTAGTTTAATTCACTGGTTTTCCTGTTGGGTTACATTAATTTACTGATCTTCTCACTATCTCAATTCATTTCTGTTGTTTATACCCAAGTTAAAAATTTCAGAAATAATGACGCATTTGAAGGAGACCAATTAAATAATATCTATTATTTCTTTAATTAACATTGTAACAAAGTCTCATAATTTCACCAACATACTTACATTATCACATGAGAATTAAGAAATAGCAATACATGTTCTAACAACTTGTATCCATGTAAAACTTGCATGTTCTTTCTTACTGTTACAAAACTTCAAAGTGCTGTAGATTCATTACTTTATGCCAGTTCTTTATTCTGCTGTTTTTTTTTTTTATAAAACTGTTATAATATAGAATCATGAACACCAAACTTTTGACAAAACATCATAAAGTTCACCAAAGTGATAAAAATAATAATGGCAAGATTTACGATTCATGAGGGTTGCTTTTTGCAATTTTACACAGATATTAATTCCTCGTACTATGTAATTACGAATCTGCAGTACCTGAACCTGGTTTATTCATCATCAAATTCATCGAACCTGTACCTCAACAGACACCTTGGATTCTGGTGGTAATGGATGGGTCACATGACCTGATGGTGTTGAATTACACGATGAAGTTCCAGACAGGAACACCACCAACTTCATCCTGGTCTGGGGCTTCCTCACGACCTCCTTACAGCTCAGACATACAAGTTGTCTTGGAAAAGAACCAAAATAAAAAGTCTACACAAGTTGATCATTAAAACAATTCAATCAAGATAAATCTGCATGTGGACTGGTAGATGAAAGGACTGACAGACAGAGACATAAAGACAAGCCTTCTTGTAGTAATCACATCCACACAAAATGGTCATAGTTATTTGTTCATTAAAGCAGAATATTAAACAACTAAACAAGAAGACAACCTAATTCACTTCTCTTCTACCAAGAACGAAAAATAGTAAATGTTGCCTCTCAAAGATGAAATGTACATGTACACAGTACTACATTAGTGTATTAAAAGTCATGTTGGGTTCTTTTGCAGTGATTCATAGTCCAACAAGTCTACATTTTCTGTAGTCAATCAATAGAGGTGGGTATTAAATACGCGGATGCTGAATTTACCACACTCAAGTTTTGATTTTTTTTACACGGTTTTAAGCTTACCACCTAACTAGTGTAAATTTCCCCAACCGTAAATAATTACCTTTACAGTAAGTCTAGTACTTACTGGCTCGAGGAGGTAATTCATAAGTCTGGGGGTACTTACTGGCTTGAGGAGTCCTGGGCCAGATTTTCCTGCTTGCACTGGTCACAGACCTCCCAGCTGTAGGCAGAGTTCTCATCCACACCACAAACAGTACCTGGTGAATAAAGGTAAAGGCCAATCAGTGATTATTCTGGGACATGACATACAGTGTAATTAACTTGAATTGAAGTTTCTAGGGTGTGTGGATTATTTAACTTTGTCCTATCCAGAAGATGTTTCTTTTTTTTTTTTGTAAAAATAATTCATACAATAAGTTGGAAATATACATATTTTCCCTTTTATGACTATTAAATATGCTCTTGAAATACATGTATTACATGTTTTACTTTATATAATGTACAAATATATAATGACATGTAAATTCACTTTATCAGATCAAGCTGAAACTGAAATCTGATGGAAATTACAACAATATTTTCAGGGATGCCCCCACCCACAATAACTTTGCTACATTTCTATCACTGAATTCTTCATGATTCAACATACATCTGAATCCATATAAACAACCAAATTTCATGTTAAACATCTTCCATTTGGGCATTACTTTTACAAGTAATTGATGTTATGCATTAGTTACCAGATACACTGCATAGATCCAAAATAGATAACTCAGCAGTAACAGGTGAAAGGTCAAGGTCACATGATGTGATGGATTCAGTGTTTTGAGGGATTACACAGCTGTACTTGTCACAGGTCATCTTACCTGTAAAGGTAAATGAAATAAAGTTAGATTTAAAATCAAATTAAATGCAGAAATGATGTTTCACTATTAACAGCTTGCAACCATATTTATGCATTCTATTTTATTGCATAGTACAAAATTAAATGCTACAACAACCTACATAACAAAATTGCATAAAGCAAAATAGAACCTAAATGATAAGCAACATCTCGGAACATCCATGTTTTGTTTCTCATTTCATTCAGTTCTGGTAAACAGAAGCCCTCTGTCGTTGTCATGATGACATATTTGGGATTAGTGGGATCTCTGAGGTACAGAACAGATCTGTGGGATCTCCTGACATCTGACCTTGGGAGACTGTCCTTGACCTCAGACTGAAAAAAACATATAAGGTACACACTAAATAACAAAGGTATACAGTAACACCTGTCTTCTATTACACTGTGGATTTCCAAACAGTGGATCCTAATATTGAGCGAGATGCATAAATTGGAAGGATCAAGAAAGCAATGGGAAGCCATCTCTAAGAAACACAACGGACAAGTTCAGAGCGAGAAAGAAGAAGAAGAAGAAGAACCGTACAAAAACAATAAGTCTCCAAACTTCGTTTGGGAGACTTAATTAACCTACTCCCACAAATATGTTCCAGAATTATCAATTTTGATATGTTGGGATCAGTCACCTGAAGACCATGTATGTCTCTTCAAATGCATAGCTTGCTACTGGGATTTATAATGTTGTTTGGTGTACTCATGTATTATATTTTTATATGGTGAATATATTACATAGTCATGATCGTGTTTACTTATCATATTGTTTGACAAAGGGTGATATAAAACAGAACCAGTACTTACCATATTAAGACTGAGTATCACTGCACAACAAACAGAAACTCGCTCTTGATCCTCCTGCAAACAGCAAGAAGCAATTATCAGTCAACTGTTCAACATCTGCATCTTGACAAACCAATTTCATGTTTAAAGGAAAGCAAACAAGAAAGACTTTGGGTTTACAGAAGATAATTCATTCCCACTTTATATAAATACATGTTTATGGATATATTTTATCCTGTTCATTGCAAAGTGAGGAAAACCCGTACTCCACTGAGATGTGTTAGCCTAGTTATCCTCTCTGTGACCACTGGACAATCACTCTCTGTGGGTTTGATTACCATCCCTTCTTCACCGGCCGCTTCCTTCATGACATAACAGAAAGCTGGAGCTGATGTTCTCTGGAACTATAGGATAAATGATACATTGTCAATGCTTTAACACGTATGAATTTCCTATTTTTCAGTGAAAAAAATTAACACATGGTTCACTATTGAGTCCTCTCTTCTAATGGTATATTGTATACAGGGAAATATTCACTCCCGCTTTATTTTTGCCCCTTTCACCCTCATTGTCTGTGGCAAAAGACTGGGTGAATTCCAATGTCTCAAATTATCTCTCTTTAAACAAAACTGTGACTGGGCAAATTCTAGACGGGGCGAAACTGTATGCAAGTGTAGAAGAGTGAAAATTACATGGGGCAAAAATAACCCTGTATACCGGTATATTGTTTTCTAATAACTGTTTGGCCTAAGGATTCAAACAAAAATGCAAAACTGTAGCACTTGAGTTTTGAATCTTCATTATTTATATTTTATGATGCTTAATTATCAAGTGGAAACATTTCATTACTTATAAAATTATGGAAACTGTTTAAATATTGCACTTATTGTCCATATACTTGTGAAGTACTATAGGACTCCTCAGAATCAGCTGTGCTCTCTTCAGTGTTTGGAATTGAGGCTGTGTTGGACAAACATTTATTACTCCAAAGTCTGTCAATCACAGAAAAAAGGGCTGGCTCCCTGAAATCATTGAATATTTACGCTTTTATCAACCCTTTCTGGCAAAAAAAAATGCTAGTTCCCTATAATATAAAACAGAACCAGTACTTACCATATTAAGATTGAGTTAACGAGGCCAGGTCTAATTTGTTCTGCCCTAGTTTTTTTTAATGAAATTTTTTACATGAATTTCTACTTATATAATTATTATTTTAAGATAAAAAAAATCATACATTTACCACATCATTTGTTTAGGGGGTCATCTCAAAATTTGTTAATTTTTAACAAAGGACCCTATGGTATTTTATGGAACTTGTGCCCAATCCCAATTGTATTTTTGTACAATAAAAATATGTTCAAATCAAATATGGTATTTTACTTGATATGTATCAATTTTGGACATTTTCTACATTTTTTTTTTAACTTCTGCCCTAGGGATTTTTTTTCTGTTCCACATATGAAAGTTATTGCTAAAAGGCATCAAATGATCAAATAAAAAAACCTTTTACCTCCTTGTTTGTTCCAGGGGTCTTATCAATTTTTTTGTGCATGCCCAATTTCCCAGATTTGTCAGATAATGGCTATTTTTTTATTTGACAACGGCGGCAAGGGTGATCTTTATAGTATAATTACCGGTAAAACATTCAAACATATTTAAGTAATAAAAATATATATAACATCACATATTAAGGGTCAAAAATATAAAATATGTGGTTACTGTCTTGAAATACATGTATTAAGCTATATTTATGCGGGGTAAAATAACGTGAGAGAGGGCTAGGACTGCTAAACCCTCTTCATGTTTTCGACCCGAGCCCAAATATAGCTTATACTTCAAAATATTTATGTTTATTCTAAATATGATATCAATTTTAAGCCTCAAACAAGCTTTTATCGACAAATTTTGCTCAAACCATAACTCCATGGCGTCAACAAAGTAAAAAGATGACGTCACAATGCAAATGAAACGCTGCGCGAAAGCGTGCATACTCGAACTGTACTCGGCCTCGTTAAACTGGCAAAAAAATGTTACTGTAAAATTCCAAAAAAATCCTGTATGAATACACACACAAGAAATAAGTTTCTTAATCATTTACCTGTCTCGAGTAGCCCTACATTGGACAATGATTCCCCCAAACACATGAATCAGCCCCTCCCCTCTCTGTAACACTGAAGGAAAGCGGGTGTCTGCATCCTCCGGACAAAATATCTGACACATGGTACCATGGCTGTCCTCTATTAGCAGGGAGTACCTAACAAGTAACAAAGTCAGGAACAGTAATCAGAGATTTCCAATGTCTAACTGTTGTCCTTTTTTAAACATTAAACATGAAGCTATTCCACACTCTTCTTCATGGATTACTAAGGTCAATAAAATATGCACTCAATAATATTTCTTTCTTTTTTTCAAATATACAATTATAAAAAGATGTAGATTATATTTTGACATTAAACCATGAAATCTTCTAACTTACATTTTCAACTATTTATAAACCTTTTTTTTATTCAACTTGAATGAGGATTAAAAATTTCTCAGTAATACTGTTTCTCTGAGAGAGAGCCTTTAGTGTTAAAACAGAAGACTCTGAGGACTCTCCCCTGGAGCCTGGTGCTGGGGTCGTGACAGTCCACCCACTCCAGTATAGAGCTCTTGGTCAGTCTCGTTCTCACAGAGGCACTCTGAGTGGCTGGAATGGTGGCAAGGGCAGATAACTGGTCATCACCTTCTTCTGAGTCTTTTTCTGTCTATAAGATTGGAAAAATTAAATTCTAAACTTAAATTATAACAAAAATACTTGAAACTGATAATTTTTCAAATTGTTATAGTATATATTACTCCAGTGTCCTTCACCTTGCTTGAAAACAGCCCTGGAATACCTGGATTCAGGTGAGCGGGACAGGTAGCAGGGGAGTAGACGAGCCCTACAACAGATAGAGGGGTCAGTGACCAGTCCCATGTTATTGTTTTAAATACTCAGCCATGAGCAGCTGATTTCAAAATGTCTGAGTGTCAGTAAATTCCTAACCCACACACTACACCTGACTACAATATGTCTTATACATACGAATTTAATGGACTACAACTGACCAGAGACACAAGGGCACTTCCACACTCCTCGTATCACCTTGGCAATGTCATGGCAGTCCCTAGAGACAGCGTCACTTAACCGACATGACGTCTCCGTCTCTGTCCGATCCATGGGTGGCTGGATGCAGTAATTAGAGCAAAGCAGAACCAGCTCTGATGTGTGTTTCAATCTTATCTGCTGCCTGCAAATATAGAATGCATAATTCAATATAAGCTCTATCATGATTTCCTAATCATATAAATAAACCTCACAAAAAATCTTTCATACTTAAGATTATGAAAGATTATAAATAAATTCATGATAACTTTCTATACATGTAGATACACTGAAATAAACCACCCACCAAGGAGCGAACACCTGGACACTGTCTCCCTCTTGTAATGACTGGTCATTAAGAAACAGGGCCAGCTGTTCTGCGGGGGATTCCCCTTCCACATGTATGCAGCGGGCCAGCTTTAGAGAGAAGAGGGACTCCAGGTGGAGGATCCTGAGGGACAGGGACTTACTGCCAGTGTCTGGAAGTGACCAACAAAGAGGCCAGTCAGTTAAATGCATTAACTTAACCACAGACTGACTAGTCACCTGTTATGTTAGTACTGAACAATTAACTTCCTATCCTAGCAAATATTAGCTTCAATATTTGTTAAATTATTTTTTACCTATTACCAATCAAACAAACAGTTATACATGTGAACCTAGCAACAGAGAGTGTTGTCTGTATGTAGACGTACCAGGCTGGGGGGTCCGGGGGGTGGTGGACTGCTGGTGTCTGACCATGCTGCTGTGTGACCGCTCTCTCCCCCTCAGACTGGACAACTGGTCTGCCAGGCCTCCACTACAAACATTTAACAACAAAGCAATCAGGCCTATACTACAACTACCAAACAACAACAAAAAGGTTTACAAAGCAATCAAATAGGCTGCACTACAACCACATAAAGATCTCACCTGTTACAAATAAAACTGCTACATAAAGTTTTATCACTTTATTCAATATATGTTTGTTTTTTTCTATAAATGAAAATAGCTTGTCCTACTGGTATAATACATGCCCACAGACTTTCTCAAATCAAAGAGTATTATAAAGAAGCACCAAATTATCAAGGAGTAGTGTAATTGTACCGCTTGTATTTTTTCTTCTTCTTTGCAGAGTCTTCTAGTTCAGGGAATGTGACATCCTGTGAGTTTTTTGTGGGTGTTTTGAGATCCAACATCTTGACCCACTGACTGGCCTTGACCTTCCCTCCCTGGTCAGGGCTGTGGGACTGACTGGTCGATGCTGATGTTGCTTGACTTATGCATGGGGAGGTGCAAGTGACCTGTGACAAAGAAAACCTGTACAACACAACATCTGCCTTATAATGTAAGCACTTACATGTAACTTACTTGTAATAATCTTTGAAATATCCCATCTACTCTAAATGCATATACCTTTCAAACTGTTTTCCGTTATCTGGTAATTACAACCCCAATCCTCTCCCCAAAAGCAAATCTCTATATGGCAGTATATATACATGTGCTGAATAACAAAATGTAACAAAGGAGGGACAGTATTCACATTAACACTCCCCAGTGTTTGCTACAGGCTGTAACTCTGGGGTTTAATCATGGATTATAGCTATTAGCTGAATTAGTAGGCTAAAACATCAATCCTAAACAAGAAGTTTATTTGTATCTGTACCTGCGTATCATTCGGAGGCTCTGATGGCTGGGTCAGTACAGAGGACCTAGAATCTTCACACTCTATGTCAAATTCAATGCTCTCACCTACAGGTTCCTGTAATTATAACAAACAAACAAAATTATTTTAATTTTACATATAGTCTTTAATCAACTATTATATTGGGAAATTCTTCTGTCTTCATAAATTCTAAGAATATTTTAAAGGTCTAAGGGACATAACCCTACTAAGTTTACCAGGTATGTAAATTCAAGCAAAAATTTAAACTGATCAAATAGTCATCAGTAATGCGTAAAAAATAATCTGCTTCAGTCATAAGTTAACAGTATAGCTTCATGCATGCACAAAAAACCAATGCTCATGCATGCACAAAAAACTAAAGCTTTTTAATTGTATGCTAGCAGACCAAACTAAATTGCAGAAAATTTTATGGAAAAGAATGGACCCAGAATGTCTTTTGGTCATTTCAATGTGGGCATAAAAAACCTTTTTTTTTTTTTTCTTTTGCTCATTACTCTGTTAATAACTCACACTCCTCTTTAATCTGTGACAGTCTACACTAGAGTTAGAATCATCCGAATCACTGACCACGGTGACTTCCTCTTCCTGGGGACGAGAGCTCTGTTTTGACCTCACAGAAGCTCTCTTTTCTGTACTCGACACCTTTACTTTCTTAAATTTTGAAGTTGTCCTTTGATGGCTTCTTGTGTCTTCATTTTCTTCTTCACTTGATGTCCATGAAATGATTTCCTCAACTAGTTTATAAATCAACTATTCAATACACAGTTTTAAAAAGGCAGATATATCAGAGTATAAAGAACTAATTTTAATTTAAAAATAAAATATACTCTTTTTAGGAAAAACTTTAATAAGCTTAAAAA
Source organism: Magallana ariakensis (assembly GCA_020458035.1). Taxonomy (NCBI): domain Eukaryota; kingdom Metazoa; phylum Mollusca; class Bivalvia; order Ostreida; family Ostreidae; genus Magallana; species Magallana ariakensis. The sequence continues at coordinate 6,311,413 of CM035814.1, forward strand.
ACATGGCATCAAAATGACAATTACTTTTTGTAGGGACAGTAGGGTAGAGAATGAAATTACTGTTAACAGCAAACTTTTTTCTGATCATTTGCTGTTTTTAAAATGTTGATGTTCCCTATTCAACGCTGAAGTAAAATCTTGTTATTTGTCACTGATATAACTATGAAGGATTCACATGGAATTAAATAAATTACAGAAATATTATATTACTGCAATTGTTAGAAACTAACTTGGGTCATCATTCACGCCCTTATTGCTGGCATATAATCTACGAGCCCCTGGCAATCCTCTGTCTCTCTGTCGTTTCACTTGAGGTTTATCAACATCTAGACCTTCAAATCCATCACCCAATGTCCCCCAATCTCCGGGTCTTTTTCTTTTGAAAGACATCTATGAAAAATGTAAAATCAGGGACGTATCAAAGAATTAACACTATTTGATTTGATTTCCTGAAATATGAAAAAAAAATATTTAGAACGATTCAAAGGAGAATCATATCATGACCTTATCTGCGATCCGTGGTCAAATATTTACTTACTCTTCAAATCAGGCAGTCAGTCTGCAACTTTCACTTCTCGCAGTGCTCAGCCGATCAGAGTCTTGTAAGTGCTTCTTTGTTAATCGGATATGTACTGTATTTATTCTCCAGAAATTCTATCTTAAAAATGTCAATTTTAATTTTTTTAATTACAAAATGTATATGGTTTGTGTATTGGAATTGCGTACACTTGAACCTGTTCCATAAATATCTAAATAAGCGTATATTGTATATCCGTTTTATCCGAATTCTAATGTTTTAAGTCTTACTGTAAGCATCCAATAAACATTGACATACGCCGCATAATTTTCCACAAAGAAGACAGCGAAAACGTCGAAAAGTTTACAAGAACGGCCAAGAAAGGCTAGTTTTATAGAGAAAAATATTTAAGGATGGGATTTAAGAAGAAGCACAAGAAACACAAATCCGAAAAACGCTACGAAGGTAATTTCAGACAAATCTGATAATCAAGAACTGTTCTTGTCGTTATCACCAACCTTTTAACGACTCCTTTAGCATGTTTAGCAAGTTAAGTTTAGATTCTATCAGAGACGTATGTATACTAAGCATTATGAATATACTTGCTTTATTACAGTTAAAAAGATAGAAACAAAACTATCATTTTCTTTTGGATGAGTATTATAAACTGTAGAAAAACCACCAATATTTCATCGTTTTGTATTGTACCCGCGCGAGTTAACTATTAATGTGGGGTATTGGTGCAGAGACATAAATAACAGAGATTGGCAACTCCGCCATTAGCGTGATTTGTTGTTGAAAAATGGTAGGGGACCAACCTTACTTTGAGAACTACTTTTTAGTTAACTGAGATAATGATCTTAAACCAAAAGTTAACTGTTTTAATGAAAAATGTGCATAGGTTTTAGACATTTTTGAAACAAAAAATTGAAAAATAAGATTAATATATAGAAAAAATATAGGCCAGCTATAAAACATCGGCGAAATCTCGGACGACGGGTAGCCAACTGCCTCCTAAAACTCCTCTTTTAATATTGTTTATATGACATAAACTCATGAAAATATAATATTTTGAATGTTTTGGTGATAGGTTTTAGCTGTTTATATTTCGATATAGTTGTTTATTAGAAAGATATACTGATTTAAACTGGGAACACTTTACAATAGGGACCGCGATATTTCGATCAGTTGCCAATCTCTGTTATTTATGTCTCTGATGGGTGGAAGCAAAATGGTTGCGAGTTTGAACCATACCATATTGTGATATAATTATTACTCTCTGGAATTTGTTGTCTAGACGATGAGCCACCACCAGAGAAGGAAATACATGGAGGTGGAATACGTCTTAAACTGAAGGTCAGCGGAGAAGTTTATAGTCCACTTCATGACACAGCCAGCACATCAGGAGAAAAAAAACACAAGCACAAAAAGAAGAAAAAGAAGAAGAAGGCTGAGAAAGAAAAGCGCAGACATGCAGAGGCCTCTATTCAAGTAAAGTTTTATTATATTGATTTTCATGTAAACTTTCAGTTGTTATAGTGTTTTGATGATTGCTTCTGTGTTGAATCATTTCAAGATTGAAAAAGTCTTGCCTTGCTTTGCAGGAAACACCCAAGAGACCTCGACCAGAATCAGAAGAAGAGGAGGCTTCGCAGGAAGAAGAGGTGGAGCCACCAGCAAAGAAACCCGCTCTAGAGGAAAAGATTGTAGAACCAATCAGGGAGGAGCCTCGTACAGTTGGTCGTCCCAAGAAGCAGGAAGAGCACGGCGTGCTTCGCATCTGTTTGAAACATATACACAAGATGCTGCAAAAGTAGGAACATCTCTCTATTATGTTTCCATCATTTCATAACAAACTTTAACGCAGCAAATTGTTGCAGTAGAGTTTTTGAAAGAGATTTTTAAAAAAAAAGAAACTTGTTGGTTTCCTCTCTAAAGCATAGTGTATGTTCTCTATATTTACAGGAAGGATGTGAATGGATTTTTTGCTTATCCTGTAAATGACATGATTGCCCCAGGCTACTCCAGCATCATTCTGCACCCTATGGATCTAAGTACCATGATGTCTAAGATTGAGAGCCATCAGTATAGAAATGTTGTAGAATACAAGGTTAGTGCATGTTCTCTCTATTCATAGTTATACTGGTAATTCAGATTTGAGCTCAATATCTTAATACATGTAATGATTTTCCTAAGAACCTTGTTTTTCTAATTTTTTTTTCATAACAAAACACTTGTTGAAAGATAATGAAATGCAAAAATCAAGTCATTCTTATTTTCTTATTGCCTCTTGCAGAAAGATTTTGTGTTGATGTGCAATAATGCTATGACATACAACAGACCAGAAACAATTTACTACAGGGAAGCAAAAAAACTGCTAAGCAGTGGGATGAAACTTATGTCTAAGGTAAGAAACAATGAGAAAGAGAGGAGAGAGAAAGGAGAAAGCATATGATATTGATACAAGGTAGCAGGTGTATAGGCCTCAAATATAGATATTTTTATATCTGTATAGAGTAATGTATTATTGATTATTATTGATTATTTCTTATTTGTTACTCAGGAGAAACTAATTAACATGAAGCGAACACTGCCATTCTTGGCCAGTATGACGTACGCAGAGCTCGGAGTGGAGGAGCCGGACGAGACATCTGCACTGATGGCAGCCATTGTGGAGGAGGAGAGACAGGAGAAGGAGCGCGCCAAGGAGAGGGAGGAGTCAGTAGTCGCCATGTTCTATTTATAGATCTGATGACATCCTGTGAATAAAGTGAAATGATAATACATGCAGTTACATATACAATGTAAAGTATATTTATACCTTATCTTAGTACATGTATTGAACATTGTATTTTTTTATTTCTGTAAATTCAAGGTTAGGCAGATTTGAAGCAATTCCTGACAATCTCAGTCCTGAGGAAATTCTGGCCCAGGCCAAGGCTGCTGCTAAGGATGCAGCTGATATGTTAACACTGAGAGAACCCAAGAGTAGGGTATGTATTAGAAACCAAAGACAAGGGTAATATACATGTAAGTGATCAAAATGCTAGAGTAGAATACTCTTCAGTTTAAAAAACCCAATAGCACAACTTTAGATATGCTAAAGATCCACATAGGACTAAAAGAAAAATTTTCAAATAAGAAAGCTGGGTAAGAGAAAAATTTAAGAGCAGATCAAGTGAAAAACATTCCAGTCATGAAAGAACCTTTATAATGGGAAAACCAAAGAAGTGGGTAATTGGTTAAGGTTTGACACAAAACAGATTAAATCAGAGTTAAAACAAAATTAAGTTTGTCATAGGAAAATTTCTATATCTGCTGAATTCAAAGACGATGAATTGTGTATAATTACAGTTTGGGTTTCTGAGGAGAAGGAATGATGGCAGTACTTCTATGACATTACTGAATCCTGACAATGATGGCATCTGTAAGTGATCTTTGTAAATTAAAGTGTTTGTGAAGTCAGGGGATTAAGAATATTGTTGGTGTTCATTGAAACAATGATGCTACCTTTCAGTGAATGAGAAAGAGAGAGTGGTCAACCTGGGCTCACTAGTCGGGAAGCTGACCACTGGGTCGGGGACTATCACAGGATTCAAGGAGGACAAGAGAAATCGAATTACTCCAGGTAAGAGTGAAATGGTATTAGATAAGGTAAGCTGAAAATTGTAGCTTACCAGGTGAGAGTAAATCACATTAAGTGACCTCCCAAGGGACAATACATTTAGTCTATTGCTTGAACTCAACAACTATCTCAAGTTTAAGCAATGCAAGTTGAAGTTTACAATAGATTTTCTGTTGTTTACAGTGATGTACCTGAATTATGGCCCCTTCAGCTCATATGGTCCACAGTACGACTCCACATTTGCCAACATGTCCAAAGAGGAGTCTGACTTGTTACTGTCTACCTATGCCGATGAAACTGGGGTGCAGTATTCTAAAAGGTCATTTCTCTTCTCCATTGTTTAGTTTTTATGCAACGAATGTGTAAATCTTTTGAATGATCATAACCCATAATTTCTTTTCTGTTTAAAATAAAATGCATTACCGTATTTTTACTTTAGTATCGGCTCTTTTGTGGAGAATTCTGGTGAATTTGCTGTTGCCATGGTGGATCATTTGTTGGACATTCTTACAAAGGGAGAGCACTCTAAAGCCAAACAGCAGTTGGGGGAAGTAAGTACATGTAGCAACACTCTAGCATTACAATTGTTTTTTTAGTGTGAACTTGAATTAATGATCAAGAAGTTGCACAAAATGTGCTAAAATAGGACTAATACTGCTAATTAGTACATTTACAATGAATATTGATTGCAAAGAAAGCATTGCCTGTTAACAGTGTTCAAACATCAGTAATGTTGATAACAGGGCATTATCAGTTAAGTTAAATTCAGACTCAACAGCACTTGGTCAGTATTAGTGATTTCAATGAGAGCAACAAGCAGGATTTGGAATCCTCCTTACTATAAGGTACAAATTGATGTATCATGTGGTTTTATTTGTACCTGCTACAGATTCGTGCCGCCGAGGAGGAGAAGAGCACCGAGGCCTTAGGGTCCACAGAATCTCAGTCCGGCTCGGAGGCCAAACCAGTCAATATTGACATCAACTCGCTGAAGAGTCTGGGAGATCTCGGGGTGGACATATCTTTTCTGGATGACTTTGGTATCTTACTGATTCATATTTTTACTGATTTCCATTTCTTTGGCTTCATTTTATTTTCAAAAGGAGACCACAGATTAGAAGGGACAGAAGTTTTTTTAAATGGACATAAATAAAAGATTATTTATAGGATCTAGCTACATTTTGATGATTTTTTTCAAAAAGGTGCCGAGATATGAATATCCATAACTTTATATTAGGTTGGGATTAAAAACTCATAAATCAAACCTATGGACTTTTATAACAGCTTGACACAATTAGTGATTACTGTAAATTCCCTATTTTACGTGAGTTCTTAATTCCGCGATTCCACTGTTTTGTATCAAATCGCGGGAATATCAAATCGCGAGAATATCAAATCCCGAGCATCAATTTTTTGTTATAATTTCCTTTAGTTCAAAACTGTCTGAAAAAATAAAAGCGATATTTAAAAATTTGCAAGGGTTGCGCAGACATTAATTCCTCGTGTTTAATTAGGAATCTACAGTATTCCTGTTCTGAATGAACTCATTTGCTTTGTTCTCAGAGAAGATAACCTCACAGCCTAAGAAGGACCCAGTTCAGGAGAGACTCGACCAGACAGCTAGTCTAATCAACGACCTCCAGGCCACCCAGAAGGAACGCCTCAGTGCCAAGCTCCCCACACATCTGGCCCATGTTCCAGGGCCGTCAGAAAAAGAAATTCAGCTGGCCCAGAAAGTGACACAAGAACTCAAAGAGTTGGCTAAAGGGGTCAGTCAATTTTTATTGATGCGACAAAACATTTAGTATATGTATAATGATAAAGTTGATTCTACATACTTAATTCATGGAATATCTCTACAAAGAAGATAATTTATGCCTTCATTTGAAATGAATTGCTGTGATACTTTTTCCTTTGTAATTACAGGTATCACCAGCAGATATTTCATCAGTTCAGGGACTACGATCAGCCATGGGCATTACCCTCTACCCAATCAAAACAGAGCCAGTGGAGGATACTACTGAATCAACAGCCAATCAGAACTCACAGGGCATAGACACTGGTCATGTGACCAACAACACCACAGCAACAACCAATCAAGCAGACTCTAACAATGCAGTGTCGGTACCTCAGCTGGATGATGATTCAATGGACACAGACATCAGTGAATTTTTACAATTTCCCTCACAGTGATTCAGCTAATTGGTCTATTCTGTGAAGGGTATTTATGCTATTATGTATCAAGAGTTCCTGAAAAGTACATTCAGTCTGAAGACTCCGGCAACAGCCCACCGTCTGTCAGTGGTGTTCTCGTTTACTGGTGCTCTCATTACATCACCTGTGCTTTAGATTTTTTTATTCATGTGAAAATGTGTTGTTCATCATTGAATAGAAACAGATAGATTAGAATTTCATACATCATTACATTTGACAAATCTGTCTAAAATTTGTAAATGCAAAATAAATGCATTTAATTATGAAAAAATTTTTGATATGATAAATATGATACAGAAAAGATTGATGGTTTTATGGATTGTTTTATTTCATTTTAATCATCAGGATGCAGGGTTTTTCATCACTCTGTGAACTTGAAAGCTGATAAATTCCACCAGCTCTTGTAATGCTTGGTCACTAACGTTAAATCTGAACCAGCTTTTGTTTCCTGCAAAGGGGAAGAAACCCTGGAAAGCCTGTTTGTAGTGTTTGAGTTTCACTTTGCAGCCACTGTCCTTATGTAGTCTTGTAATGTACATAATGGCTTCATCCCTATGTACATCAAACTGCGATGTCACTATGTATGCATTAGGAACACCTTTGATGTTATTGGCTAATGCTGGACACAGAGATTCTGAAGTTATGAGACCTTGGAGTCCCTTGCCAACGGTACCATCATAGTCTTTACTGGCAACAGCTGTTGACTTGGTCAGCTCTAGATGAGATGGAAGGTATGAGTTGACGTCAAGGTAGGATTGATGTTGTAAGATCTCACTGGATGGAAATCGGTGAGCATTGATTAAAAGAGCTGGATACCAGCTGACAGAACTTCCGGTGTATCTCAGCCAATCCACTGCCGATCTGGATGATGACGTCACTCCGGTGAGAATGTTTTTGTAATCTTGGTATGAAGGGGTCAGCAAATCAAACATTTGTAGTTTGGGGTTCAATAGAATTTGCATGTAAATTTTCGAGCGAAATTCCAAGGCAAGGGCAGCTGCCATGTTGCCACCAGCTTCATCTCCACCGATTATGACGTAACGCGGATGAATGGGAAGTCCACTTTTTCCCGCCAATGTTGACCAGGTCACACTTCGACAGTCGTTCAGACTGACTGGATAGATATGGCTAGGGGGTTGACGATATCTAAAAATTTGTTTAGAAACAATGAAATACATCTACGAAGTTTTAAAATGAAAATTTCAAAAAATGATGATGTAGGAGCCTTACCGTACTGCAATAATCAACAGGTTGGTAGCATTGCACAGGTGACTGAGGAATCTGCTATAAACATCTATAAGAGATATCGCACATTGTGTAAATTATTTAAAGTCAGTTTAAAGCGTATGCAGCCAGTCAAGGCAGTTTTGTACTAACCGGCTTTATTTGCTTTTAATTCTGATCCAAGTTCGTAAGGTTGCCCATACATATAATGGAAAACAGGGTGGGGATAATTTTCACATAACATTGAGTTGCCACTCACCCACAGAGAGCCAGGACCAGCCCCCACCGTGTAGGTAGATCATGGCGGGATACAATGGTTTTTTCTGCTTCCTGGGAATAAACACTCTGACGGGAACCTCGGCTATTGTAGTGTCTCGGATCTGTGTGGAGAAACATTGGAGTGTTACAATTTACCATCATATGGAGCTCTCTACCGGAGGAGTAGATTACTGAGTGTATTAGTATTACGACTACGGTGGCTTTATTACCTCCACATCAGTGTACGGTTCCGGAGACACTCCGTTCAGGATCAGAGAGTAGACAATGTCCACCAACAGTCTGACCGGTCTGTAGGCCGCCAGGTCGACCCCAAACCTCGCCGCCGTCAACAGCTAGCGACAAGAAAAGACAGGATTTAGTGAGTCGTCATGTCAAACGCGGATATACACTAGAGGTGGTCGCTGGTCCCAGACCCAGCGGAAATTTCAAACTTATTAATTTCACATAGTAATAACTACCAAAATAGGCCTTGGCCAACCCCCCCCCCCCCAACAAACAAAATTATCCTCGGACCATATAACCCTTGGAAAAAAATTATAGATCCGCGCATGTCAAGTATTCAGTATATGTCCAGACGTTTACTACATTAAACTACAAGGGTACTAACCACATTGTTTCCAATACGACCGATGACATCCAATACAGCGACCTTGTCCCTCTCCTCAAGCTCTGTAGGCACCGGATGTACGACACTGAAGAAAATCTGGTAACCAGTGGCAACCAGGACGCCGAGCACCAGGAACCATCTAAGCATATCCAATAGATACTGGACATGGGACAAGTGAACAGGTCCGGCGAACCGGTCTCTCCTCGTGTACGGGACACGGGGCAAGTGAACAGGTCCGGCGAGCCGGTCTCTCCTTGTGTACGGGACACGGGGCAAGTGAACGGGTCCGGCGAGCCGGTCTCTCGTGTTATATCAGTCGCTTTCTCGAATGAAGCGTTGGGGAATGTAGCTGAACACTTGAGGGTGGTTGGCTGAACACTTGGGGTGGTTCGATCATAGTGGAGCGGACCGCTATCATTGACCCTTGGTCCAGGAGACTTACATACTGCTCTTATCTCGGCGTTATCTGTAAACAAGTCTGTACCCCTTCTTGAAGATAAACCAGTATCTGTATCGGTGTTATAGTTTCTGTTGGGCCTAGTGTATCCAAACTACATACACATGTATAGAACTGAAAAATAGTGTTTACACCTGGATGGAATTGTTCAAAACCACGAAATTCTTGAATTTAAGTTAGATAAACGTTATTATTTCATCTTATAAAAGATGTGGCTTAATGCTTTTTCACTTGCCCGAAGTGAGTACTCTGTTTTTGAGTCCAGCGCGAGTTATCGTTCTTCAGACAATCATTCCTCGATGTATTTCCGGAGCGTTGATGGATCGTGTACCTCTGTGAATTCATTGTCCTTAGGGGTCTTTAATTACACGCTCAGTGAAGAGGAAGGGTTTGAAGTTGAGCCTGACTCGGACTACTAATCGCCGGAGCAGGCCGGGCGATGAAATCCCCGGTGTCGGGGAACGAACCGTAATGGGAATCCCACCTGGACACCCACCAAATTACCGCTACTACAGGGCGCATTTTGTGACAAAAAATTTCTGGCATTCCGAGATTGAGGAAGTGGAAGTAAACTCGTATTTCTAATTTTAAAACAAAATCGACAACTAAGGTAAAACTATGAATCGTCCCTTTCGCGTGTCTGTATTAGAGAGTTTTGCTATTTTTATGACAAATTCATATTTAAAATTTCTTTGTTGAAGTGTGCTGAAATTGTCCTTCGTGTTGTAGAATAATTTCAATGCGTGAACAGAAGCACTCTCAAAGACAGCAGTGTAAAGTCTTTTCTCCGAGGATTGGTTGCATTTGGTAATAAAAAGAATTACCGTATGTACATTCGTGATAGTTTTCCACTCGATTTATATAAATAAATGAACTAAAATCAATTTGCAAAAAAAAAAAGGAAAAAAAGAGAACTAATTTTTTATTTTAAACAAATTATCCACTGTGTTCACATACCAATTTCGTAGCTCAGAACATTGTATCCCCCCCCCCCCCCTTCCAAAAAAAAATATATAAAAAATGGCACAGAATAAAAAAAAGCTTCATCATTAATCGGAATGAGTATAACACATTTTCATTACAGAGAAGTCCCATAATCATCTCTGTCTCTGCATAACCATTTACCGAGTCCAATGGGTTTGTAATCGTTTCGTTTGAAAGATGGAGCAGAAATCTCTTCAGAAGTCTCGTGCAAACGAGAATTCATCAAGAACATTGTATTACGACGGCACAATTCGTCTGGAAATGTTTTGAAAACTGGGAATTTCACCTTTACAAATGTATACATACGCCTGTCTTTGAAGTTAGATGTGTACTTCGACAGAGAGAGATTAATTGGGGGAGAAGACTAGGAAACGATGCAATTACGGCAGGTTATGAGGAACACATGAGGCGGTCAATGGCAGGGGGAGGAAGGGACTCGCTTCAACTTCGGCCTATCACCAACTGTTCCTCATCAGCCGAACCTGATGAATATTTACATTTTTGAAAAAAAGAATAAGTGCAAGACACATTTTCTTGGTTTTTTTGGTGTGAGTACAAAGATTGGAGGCAATTGGTTTCAGATCGCCAGGCGGTGAGACAGCTGAGTCTAGTTATGTCCGGGGGAGGGTATTTATAAATCTCGTTAGGACATTTTACAGAAGTTCCAACAGGTGGAACTCTATGTGATCTGTTCATGATCAAGGTGCGATCCTTCTCTTACATCGGTTATCCTAACACCGGTACTCTCCCCTCCTTCCAATCTTCTGAAGCTGCCGATTTGCAAAACACAGATATTGATTTTAATTTTCTACCTTTATATCCACTGTGACACTAGAAAAGTTAATTCATCATTTTTACAGCATATAGTAAAGATTAAAACACTGTCTCTCTTTCTCTAGATTAATCAATTGAGCATTTTATTGTATGTTTTCATATTCATGCCAAAATAATTTGTGAATGTTTTGAAATAATTATTTGAAATAATATTATATTGACGTCGTGGGAAATCTAATTTGAACATTTTCTTTTTTATAATTATAGAAATATTATCGCCTTCAGATGACCAAATACATTTTTTTAAATATAAAAATGCAAATAAACCTGTATAAATAATTCTTATTTGTAATTTTATATCTGATAGCCTTTAATCATTGTCTTCGTCTTGTCATTTTGTTTTTGTCGATTCAAATTGAATTCTTATTAAAAGCACAATAACTTATTCTTTTGGGCCATTCATTGGTTTGGACATAATTTTACCCTTCGGGCAATTCCGGCCACTGAATGTGATCCGTATATTTATTATCAGCGGAGTATTTTAATTTAGGTTGTTGGTTTAAATTTCTACCATTTCTTTTCTTCGGATACCCTGGAGTTAAGTTTAGCAGTAAATTTAATTATTCCGGGTATATCACGGCCTACCCTTCCTTTCGACCATCACAAATATTATGATAGCTCTTTCAGACACCTGCGAGCTTTGCGGGTACCTGTTTTGTTTGCCCTTCCGAAATTACCAAGATTCATTGCTTAATTATTTGACAAACCAAAAAGACTTATATAAACAGCATTCTTTAGGATTACATTTTATTGTGAGGATTTTATCATTATTTTCTTTTAAATAGGCAAACATTATTAATCAATGTGAAAGGTCAGAGGGTTAAATATCTGTTAATTCTATTCTTTTCTAAGACCTTGGAATAGGGATCATGACTTGGTGTATAAATGGAGTCGCTTATTGATAAAGGCGACAGTCACTGTACGGTCAGAATTGACGCAAATATTATAAAATCAGACGCGAGACGGAGCCTAATTCTAACGTCACGGCCTCTGATACCCGTGCTATATATGTATATCGGTTTAGCACATTTTTTTAAATTGATGTAAGATTTGCATTTTTTGTGTATTTTTTTCAATTGATTAAAACATAGATATTAAATATAAAACAATACCTTCCATTCAGAAGAGACCTTCCTTCCTGACGTCTGTTTAGCGAATTATTTTTCTCGGAGTTCTATTTTTCTCTTTCTTCAAATCAACTGATGTTACGAATTGAGAAAATATTACCTGAGATCTTTCCGAATTCATAATAGATAATATTTAGAATTCCATTTGAAAAAAGGGCGATTTTTTAATGCGGTCTTGATTTTGTTAGGCCTAGTGAAGGCGTATAGATATATTGTAAACTACACAGAGTAGATTGGTTATCGCACCAAGATCTGACACCCCCACATGAGACGGCGAAAGACAAGGACGGCGAAGACTAGGAAAAGATTATCAAGTTTTCGTCAAACACAATTTACATCCCTGATGGATCGAATCCAGAGATCTTACGTAACATCTTTGGTCCATTTCGCGTATACCCCCAAAAGCACCACCATAGCTTGACTAAACCACCACCCCCGGGGTCAGAGATGATCGCGTTTCTTGAAATCCCTACCCGAGGTATTCACTGACTTTAATGTAAATGTACAATAGATATATTGTTGAGGAATATTGACATTAGCTAAGGTGTAAATACGAATGACAGCTTTGATATTGTAATTTCTAGGTTTGCGCTTTCAAGTCTGCAATTTAATACATTCTCATTAATCAAAATAAAAATTGGTAGGAGTTTTTATATGCATAAGAAGATTATAAAATTATTTATAGAATAATTATTTATTTTTATTTTCCGGTATACTGAATTATATGTATTTATTTTACAAAATGTGTTTAACGTTTTTTTATTATTTCTAACATCTGAAAAGACAGCTTTCTATTCTTAAACAAACTGTTTATTTATGCTCTAAAAAACAAAAACCAAGAGAAAAGCAAACTACGCTTTCTAAGCGCTGTAATTTACAAACGAAATAATGCTTAATTATTCAGAGTCAAAAAAGCATTTTGTATAGAGCATGTAAAAATATTTTATTTGGTATATAAATTTGCACTGTTCTAGATTTATTAGAACATTTAAGTTGTTTTCAGAATTTGTTTTAATAATTACAACTTATCTCTGACATTTTGAGTCTGACCCGGGTTTCTTCACGTGCATGTATGCTCGGTTGATCCCCTAGTATCGGATTTTACAAGTATTTTACCAAATGGAAAACCCGTAAATCTGCTGTTTATTATCTCAATGATTGTCAAATAAATGCCTCAAATATTCACACACAAAATTTCAGACTGAAATGAAACCAAACGAAATCTTTGTGATCTGTCTGTTGCTGAAGAAATAATTTTAATAAAAACTAAAAGAAATATTATACTTAAGGTGTTTTCCCAGTTTGTTTTAATTATCCCCAAAAATTGTTTGATAAATAGTAATTAAATAGATTTATTCGGATAAATTATATTCATAGGAATTCACAATGCACTCTCACTGTTTTCAGGATTTTTGGAATTAAAATGAAATTTTAATGACACTATATATGTATGTTATAAACTACCACCGACTTTTACACATTTAATGTGTAATATACAAAATATACTTATATTTATCAAAATAGATACCTCTATTAAATGGTATATAAAACGCTTCTTATATTTTGGTAATTGTTTTTCAGTCATGAGAATAATCCACAGTTTCAGCAATTTTCGAATCACTTCACAAGCAACACTGTTCAAATAACAGCCCGCTGATCTGTACAACTTATGACATAAACACAAATGTTTTTAAAAATCGAACACCCTTCAAAAATTTGTTGTCACTTTAAAGTGTCAAGACTTAGCACTATTTGGCATTTACTGGATAGAGAAGAACATAATAATTGTTTGCATATGTCTCTATACACGGAAACCGTGGCTCTAGAATTTCCCGTAATCACAACTGTATGCGCTGGGGGATTTGTACGGATTCCGGAAGGCCGCGAGCTGACAGCTGGAGGGGGACTGGCCCTGCCCCTGGGCGCTGAGGAGCCGCTGACTCTCGAACACGTCCCTGACGGTGGAGAAGGGCGAGGTGGTGCTGAATTCCGGGTTACCTAGGTGGTTGATTTCGGACGGTGGTGCCATGTACCAGCCGTTCGGTGGACGCCCGTACGACTGTGACTGCGACATGGAAAACATGGCGGGGTTAAGGGAGTTAGGCTGGGGTAGGGACGGGTGTATGTGGGCGGGGGACGGCTGGGGGGACCCGTCACCACCGTTCCCATCTTCAGTCGCTGACGACGACATATTCAGCGAGGGGTTTCCGGTTCCGGTGGTAGTGTGATTGAGAAGAGCTTGAGCTGCCATATTGCTGGGGTAGTTGTATCCGAGAGTCGGCGACACATTTTGGTTGCAAGAAATGTTCCTGTAAATGTCGTTAGACCTGGAATACGAGAGAAGAGGGGGACTGACTAGAGAGGTCGGGCGACTAGAGGCATAGTTACAGCCCGCTCCTGTGATGTCACAGTTAGAACTCACGTGCGAATTCGTCATGATATTCTCAACGGAAAAGTTGGAAGTGGTCGGTTCCATTGGATCGGCAGGGATCGGTAGAGAGCTGGGACTGGAATGGGATCGGTTGCTCTCATTTATTACATCAGAGTTCTCTAAAGGCTCTAGTTTGGTTGTTACAGCCGGCCGCGAAGATTTAAGATCAGATTCGCTTTCTCGTCCCTTTCCGAAACTTTCCTTTCCGCTATTTGAATTTTCTGAATATTCGGAACTTCCTAAGTCCTCCTTTGATATATGGCACCGATCTGTGGGTGCGTCTAAACGATGATCCGGTTTTTCCGAGTCGTCGGATACTTTGGAATTCTTGTCCCTGGAGTCCTTCTTCTTGAACCTTCTCCGGCGCCTGAGATAGCTCCCGTTGTCAAACATGTTATAGCTGTCCGGATCTAGGCTCCAATAACTTCCTTTTCCAGGCTTCTTGTCATCTCTGGGAATTTTCACGAAGCACTCGTTTAGCGACAGATTGTGTCGTATACTGTTTTGCCAGCCTTGTTTATTTTCTCGGTAGAATGGAAACCTGTCCATGATAAACTGGTATATCCCGTTCAGAGTGACTTTTTTGTCCGGTTGGCTCTGAATGGCCATCGCGATGAGGGCGATATAGCTGTAGGGTGGTTTGACCATGTCTTTGGGTGACTGATGAGGGGTGCCGTAGTGGGAGTAAGGGGACGGGCGACCCATGGCCCCGTACTGGTCCGGGGAGTACATAGCGGCGGAGAGTCCTCCCATAGCCATGGTGGGGTATCCCCCGTGCCTGTAGTAGTTTTGGTCTCCGAATAATGCCGGCATCATGCTCAGTCCCGGTCCGTTACTGATCCCGGGAACGTTTGCTGTGGGGTGGTAACGATGTTGCAGGGATCCTGGCTGCATTGTTATTCCTGAAACTCCGGCGAAAACTCCAAATATTATTTTTCTCCGTGAATCAAAATGTCACATTCACACGGGTTTATTTCTTTTAGTCCTCTTACACTCAATCAAAATGATTGAACAAGTTTTCACAAAATATGAAGTGAGTGTTTATGTTGTGGTGTCTGTTTCTCGCATCGAGTGTGATGAGAATAAGCAATCCACTGTTATTATAAGCAAAGATTCCTCAATCGCTGCGTGCCCCAAATCAGCACATAACTGATTTACTATCAGCCTCGATATTCCATATAAGGTAACGGGTCCGCCCTCGACTCATGGATGCACCAATCAGCGATCAGCAGTCGAGCCGAAGTCCCGCCTCATATTACCACGCACACTAGGATCTCGTATTTGTAAGACAGGCATATCGTGGAAATATCGGAATAGCTTTAGGTAATACACAAGGGATATCGCATTAATCTTTTCAAATATTATTTTTTGAGAAAATTGAGTTTGAATAAAAGAAGAAGATTTCACCAGATCCTGGCGAGTGATGTTTTGTTAAATATTTAAACCCCTTTTCAAATGTTTATTTGATGTATTTGTTAATTAAATGTACTTTGGATTTTTCAAAAGAATCTAAACTTTAAATAATCAATGTGTTTTAATTTGCTATAATAATTCTATAGATAAATATAATGATTTTTTATACAAACTTTAAAGATTAATTGAATAAAATTACATTACCTATAGCATGTTTTTATCTATTTCATGAATTTTTATTTAAGCTTACTTTTTCATTTATGAATTTATAATTAAGGTGCAACTAAATTCTCGGGTTTCAATTCTTGTGCCAAAGTGTAATATCTTTTTTATATTCGTTTAGCAGACATACGTGTTTTGCAATCACTGTTTGTAACCACAATTTATTACATTTTCTTACAATGTTTTCTATAATATTCAAGGAAAATGATAATGATTTTTTTTTTTAAATAAGTTAAGTATCAATCATCAAATAAATCGCATTTATGAAAGTTGGACAAAAACCCGTGAGAAACAGCTGATCTAACGCACAAAGTGTTGAAAGGCGGATTTTACAGAGGACAACGGTTGGATTCATGAAAATGACATAATAAATGTGTATCAGCGATAGGAAAAAATAAATCAAGTAGTTAACGCTGGGCGCTGAATGAGTTCTAATTACTCGTCAAAAAATGAATAAAGGAGCGGTGCGACTAATAGACGTGGATACCGGAGACCTTGATGGATGTCCTGACGGGGTCCAGCCTCTGTTTAGGTATCGTCCTTTGGTATATCTCAGTGACGGGTATTTATCAGACAGTTTTAATTAAACGATAAGTGTCAGATTCTGGCCTGGTGGACGGACATAGGTACAGGTGCGTGGCGATCTCAGACCCTTATTGTCCCCGTCAGACTCCGCTCCGGCCCCGTGGAACCTCGCCGATGGTACGACCCCGTTAGTCCAACAACAGGCCAGATTTAAATGGTAACCCGATCGAGGGCGATTTTTCGCTGACTTTCTAATATTATATGACTGTCATAGAGCCTCAATCTGCCACTTCTCTGGGCATGTCAGTTTTTCCCATTTTATACGCTGTCTGCCATTCCACGGAGAAGTTGAGATTTTCCGGGGGTGTTTGGTCAGGCTGGGGAATTCTGCTGGGGGCCCTGGTTAGTGTGTTTACTTTCGCTGTTGGCTAGTCCCTGCCTACTCAGGGCCGTAATCATTCGCAGATTACGCCCGAACATTCTGAGTAGAACCGGGCGCCAGGTGTGAGTATTCGGTTTGACATTGGTCAATATGTTCCTCTAAAATATCCCTCTTCTTTCAATGCTAGTACTAAACCGCGCGCTTTTTTCCCCACGTGTTATGTATTTCATTTGCTCCAACGAGAAATGCAAAAATCGATATACATCATAATCACATCAAATAATCCGTAAATCTTCATTCATGAATGTTACAAGAATAAAAAGTGTTATAAAATGTGTGAAACATTGAGTTGATTTCAAGCAATACAAGATGTAAACGTATTTTTAGAATTTGATTTCGCTTCAAAACTGTGTTTTTATGATTATCATGCAAACAACGTAATATTTTCCAGAATAAAGATTTCTGTAAAATGAAATGGTGAGCAAACCAATATTAAACTATTATTCCAATCAGAAGCTTCATTTTAACAACTTAAACCAAAAAATATGAATAACATATTATTTGTAACTATGGTTTTTCTGTCGTTAGATAGTTAATAACTTTTCGTAATAAAAAAATTATGACAAGAAAAATTCTGATCATATTGCTTTAAATTATTTTTCATTGATGATAAATTCTGCAAGAAAATTTCATTTAAAAAATCAAGTCAATGGGATTTTGTAATTAGCATATTAATTCATTGGGAAAAAATTAATTGTAAAGAAAACTACATTGTTAGGAAATATAAAAAAGAATATTAAGGGAAATATATATATTATATTATAATTTTTATAAGAATTTGGTAGCAAATTATAATATCGCTGTTTTTTTATCACTATACCGGTATTTTATTTGTGAAATACTAGTAAATTCACGACTTTTGTTGTGAAATACTAGTAAATTCACGACTTTTGTTGTGAAATACTAGTAAATTCACGACTTTTGAAAAAAGTTTTGGTTTACATTGCGTAAAAAGGAAGACATGCAGAATAATACTTTTATCTTTAGAAAATATTTTTTTCATTTTATCTTTTGGAATAAACAAATGCCGAATTGCTGTAATGAAGCAGCGATATCCTGACGACGCGTGTAGTCGTGTCGGACATTCCACTGGACGGATCGCCCCGTGTTCCGGTGTACAATCTGACAGGAAGAGCCGACGAATTTGTCAGTTTCTTAACGAGAGATGAACGCACAATTGAAACAGATAACAAAACGGATGATTACTGCGGTGTCATGGCAAGGGATGCTTTCCATCAACCGACGAATCCCAAATACCCAACGATGTTTGGAATAGCATTAGGTTCTTAAATTAAGTATAAATATAGGAAAATAAAAACACAAAACCCGGTCTATGCGCGCTTGCTTCTTTTGTTCCGGGTTCAATCGAAATCCTTTCTGGCCTGCCCTGCAGATTGGTCCAATGTTTTTCTAGGCGGAGAATAAATGCGGATTTCTTTTTAAGCCTCAGTGCTTGCATTTATTTAGGAAAACAAAATAATCCACAGACAATTTCCAGTTGGCGCATAGAATTGTGCTGTGTATTCAAAGTAATTTAATGTGTGCTAGAATAACAGCCCCGATGAGCCTTCAAATACTGGGGTATTTTTAGAAAAATATCGGAACAAAACCAGAAGACAGGTCTCAAAACTCAAGAAAACAGAGAATGAAACTTTTTAAAAAACAAATCAACATGGTATCCCGAAAGAATCGACATGTAATCAACTTAATAGAACCCGCTTTACATGTTTAGAGAAACAATAACCTCTGTTTATTATAAACAAATTAATTTGCCTTTCAAACATATAAAGTTAAGTCTGTTCTGTTGGAAGGATAGAGGAGTTTTTTGGTGAGGATTTGAAGTGGTTTTGGATTGGGTGAAGTCTCGTCGCTATCGCACTGGGAACCTTTCACAGATGTAGCGCCGCTGTATACAGCCAGCAAAAAGCTCTCACTTGATGCGATCTAACGCGATCCATCGCAGATCGGTCCTGATAGTTCCCAGGATGTTCAGTAAATAATGATTCATGCACGTCAAAACACAATTTCTTGGGTTTCAAACACTGTTGGAAGTTCTGAAACTTTGGCCATTTTTAAAAAGACTTGCCATGTGTATAACGACCGAAGTAGATGTTTATCTCTGGCCGATCAAATCAAAGCACAGAGGCAACGAGTTCTTCCACTGTGGGTACGATGGACAAATGCACATTTCTCGGAAATATCAATATTTTTTGTTATCAAAATGTCGTAAATTTCCTGCAACAACTTCATTAAACTATTTTTTAAATTACAATTTGGGTTGGGGTTTTTTTTTGGGGGGGAGGGGGTGTCAAAGTAGTTTTAAAAATCCTTGTAATTATTTTTATGATTTATTAATCATTTTTCTTTGATTTCATATACATGTAAATGTTTCCGAAAATTAAGTGCAATACACTTTTTGACGATAAAATATGATACCGGTATTTCTATAATTCCAAATTTACCGATGGTCGGTTTCCAACATGTCAAACATTTACGGATATTCTCAGATTCCTTCCATTGGGCTTTGTCCATTTAATTAGATTAGTTAAAAGATTGGCCTAACGCCTAACGTTGGTTGATGTTTTAATTAAATAGCAAACCAAAATAAGCGATTTTTTTTCAAAAGGTTCTCGGACACCTGAAATAGCAAACCCACACTCGATTGACCCCAGGAGAAGGTCCAGCATCAATCGGTAACAAGGCCCCAGGGACAGGGCTTTACACGGCTCCTCGGCCGTGAGAGACTAAATCTCAGAAAAGTGAGTCGTCTTCAAAGCCTCGATGATGTGATGACGTCAGATGATCATCGGTTGTCACGGCTAATTAGTGACTGGGGCTTTAGCAGTGGATAGCAGACAGTATTCTCATTGGACGAGGTGGTGACAAATTTTCTTTGATAGTCTCCGTTTGATGTACTATTCGCGCGCAATTCGTAGTTTTCAATTTGTAACGCTTTTTTTAAACTAAAAAAATCTTTCAACGGTTAAACAATACCTTAAAAGCAGTTTTCAGACAATTTAAAATTAAATAGATTAAAAGAAGTATGAAAAACAAACAATGAATACACATTTCGATTTAAGTGTAAATGAAATAAATAATCTTATTTACAAATAGAATAAGAACCCGGAGTTCTGTAAGTCCCCGCGAGTCGGCCTCGGTAATTGTTTTGTATGTGGAGGGTCGTTAAGGCAGATGGTGAGGAATTTCTTGTTATATACGTAGCAGGCCTACGATTGGGGGATTGAATATTTGAAAGTGTGTCTATATAAATGCACTGTAAAATGGAACCAATTGTCTATTGTGGGTACTCTGTATTTGATGGACAGTATTATTTTATGAATATATGAAAATTTAAGAAAGATCTGGAAACGCTAGAATTAACAAGTCAACTTTATTCTTAATATTTTTTAGACTGACTGTGTTATTGTGGTTTTTAAACTTTCAGGGTTTTTTTTTTTCTCTTTTTTGAGTTTGGTTCTAGATTTGCAATCGTCACAACTGCAATCTGATCACTTGAAGAAAATCGCGTCGACATGGATTGCGTTAATAGCGAGTAGGACATATGGAGCAGTAAAGCCGATGTTATTAAACAGATGATGAAAGAATGGAAGATATTCCGTCACACAATCTCCGATAATACCTTCTGTTTCTTTTATTTCATAACTCGCCACCAACACAAAATTAAACAAGCGACGAAAAATCTATGCACAATTTAATTTGGTTTTATCTGATAGATATTCTGATGCAAAGCTAGCACGATCGAGTGATTCGTATCTGTTGCAGAGGTGAAAATTGAATGACGCTGGTTGTAAACAGAGTGACGAAGAATTTGTCTTTATCTTAGAAAGTATTCTGAAAAAGATGGCATGGATAGGTGTTACGTAAGAGTTATCAGATGACATCCCATCACCCCTCATTGTAAAAAGTAGAAACCGTACGCACGCTAAAGTGTGGTGTGGAAGAAAAAGAAAAACCTGATCATTGATGATTTAAAAGAATTCAACTGGACTGATTACGCATACAATAATCATTCGAAATACAATGAAATCTACAGAGGTAATATTAGGCGAAGCAAGGGGAGGTGAGATGCTGATCTTGGTAAATATTTAGACCCCTTTTTTAAAACTGTTCACACTGATAAAAAATACTCTAATTTGTTTATAAAGAATGCGATAGCTAGCCCTCTTGAATTGTACTCAGACTTGCTGCATCAGTTTCTACAGGTCACTAGATTCATACAGTGTTTGGCCATCGGTTGCTTGTTTCTTGCATTATTGCACTTGTTATAATGAGGCGTCATAAGTCAGATAACACGTTACGTATGTAGTACTTGTAGGACTAATTCCAGCTATGAATGGGAGGCTGCCGGGGAGGGGATGAATGTGGTAATGGGTCGGGAGTGTCAGAAGATGACTCTACGTCAGGATCAGAACCAAAACCCATTCGTCAGAAATCACCTGCTACAATGTCCATCTCAAAGGGTGCCCGAAAATGCATGATATATAGGTCATTGGTTTCCAAGATAAACAAATTAAAATTCTTGCAATCACCAATCAAAGCACATCACCTGCCACCGTGATGACTTTACAAACACCCTGTAGTTTGGTTTGCACGTGTTCCAATGATAAGTGTTTCACTGACGTGAGAACAAGCTTTTTTTTTCTTCCTTGGTGTTCCCCCACCCTAACGGTCACAGCAAGAGAGTCCACGCTGACATCCCGGGAGAGGCAACAAGTGGACGAGTGTCACGTGACCAACGGCTGTATGGAAAAATCAAAGTAGTGAACCTACTCATTGGGCTTGATTTGTTTCAAAGAGAAGAACATTGTGTTTTTCTAACTGTAAGGTCTCAATTCGACATTGCTTTTCCAAAAAATGAGTTCATCACAAAGACTTGGTTATATTTTTTAACTGAAATCAAACGGCCGGGGGTAGCAACTATATAGGCTATTGAACTAGTAAATAATAGTCAGAACTATTTGTCCTTTTTTTTTCAAAGAAATACTAGTATTTTTGAGAGTGGATTCTCTTACTGAGCAGAAGGTGTGTAGAGGTCTTGGTAACATTGTCTTCATCAGCGACGTCCCCGGAATCCGACTTGGTAACATTGTCTTCATCAGCGACGTCCCCGGAATCCGACGTTGTGCTGAAATTTCAATAAAGCAATTTATGTCAATGGTTTTGCAACATTAATACTAGTTTGTCATATTGTGAATTGTGTATTTATTGCCACCCGGTAAATTCAAAATTCCCAATTTAACAGCTTTAACCCTAAACTCCCTTGCAGTCTACGCTAGAAAAGTACTCTAGAAAAGTTTGAAAGTCCTTGTCCCACTATGTCTGACGCTGTAGGGAAGTGTTACTATACCTGTTATTCATAGTTACAACAGATATATGTACCAATTATACAGTACCAAACTCTGTTGATATTAATAATAACCCTAATATGATAAAACCATTATCCCTCTTTGGAATTCATACATATAAAAAGGTTGCATCCATAACTGTTTTGCGCATTGCTAACTGCGTTTCTACAATGTACTGGGTGCCGTCTCGTATATACAACATGCATAACCTAAATAATAAGCAAATCTATCAATTAATTATGTGATTTGTTAATTAATTAGCGCAGGGAAGGTACAATTCAGAATGAACTCGTATCAAGGTCATATGAAGGTCATCTAAACATCGAGCCGTCTGCACGGTGAATGAAAGATGCAATCACTCCTAACGAAGAAAAGTGTAAACCGTTACAGGACTGTCCCGATTAATTAAGCTGAATAATGGAGTTATCCATGGTGTTTACTAATGAAATTAGGTATTTGTGTGCGTATTAAAGAAACTATTTCTAGAGCTTCCATTTTGTTAACCTTTGTGATAAGATATTCAAGTTCGAGTTTAACTGTGATACCGGTATATTACCCCCCCCCCAAAAAAAAAGCTTATACCAAGAATATCTTATTACAAAAAGTGGACGGTCAAAATCTTATTTAAAAGTTGTGTTGGTCTTTGCTACCTATATTCACCCTTTTTCCATTCCCTACAATTTACCAATTTACACGCAACAACTTTTCACTCAGTTTTTGTACGTCGACAGATACACAGAAAATCATGGCATCATTCATCGTGGCATCAGTCATCATGGCCTGCTCTTTGTGACTCAACAGGTGCGTCTTGACTGTCATACACGACAAGCGACTGACTGAAAAATTATAAGAGTCATGGGAGAGGTCAACCAAAGGTAGTGGGGTGGGGAGGGTGATGTGGTGGGGGAGGGGGGTAGTAGCCCAGTGACCTTTATCGTTGCTGAAGAGTAAGGCACAGAATCTGACCACATCCTTTGAACTCAATACTTGTATGTTAATTAGTCTCAGAAAATGTAGAGATAACTTTGAGTTTGTGCATCGGAGATAACGTCCTGAACCTCTTAACGGGAACGGTTGGCAACGAAGTCTTTGGCTGCGAGAGTCAGCTCCGACTAATCTGACTAAATCTCCCCGCGGGAACCCCTTACACGGGTCCGACCTCTCCCCGGGGGCTGCATTGACATTCAGGCGCTAATTGACTCCTCGTAATCACTATTAGTGATTGTGTATCGAGCTGTGCTTCTTAGCAAGTTTCCGGAACCGTTCGCAGCGATATAAATACTGATAATGTTTTCTCACAACAAAGGTGTTTGTTCAAAGGTATTTTTGTTGTGATTTCTATGCTGTTTCAGAAAATACTGCCGTTACTGATCTATTTATCCAGGTCGACGGTAGTCATTAAAATACAATGAAACTGTTTTGTAGGGACGACGGGGTAGTTACACGTATCTATATCAATCTGTTTAACGATTTTAAAAGATATTGCTGAAGAGTGAAACACCAGACGTAGCTTTTTCCATCTTTCGGGGCTTACAAATTAAAAAGAACTCTTTGAAAGCATTGAAAGAATTTTGCTTATCATCTGTAAATCACCAGTTTTATGAGAGGCCGAATCGACGGTAAAAAGGGGGGGGGGGGATAAGTCAGACTCCCTCTTACGAGTGGTCAAGCAAATCCAACTCGATACCAAAATCTGGAAAATTCATTAAGAAATTTGTTGTCATCCGCGAGAGGTCATTTCCCGAGGAATGCGCGGAGTTTTGTGCGCTGGACTTGTGGTAGTGTTGCTGATTACATACAAATGTGCGATGATTCCTGTCTGTACGGAACAATTAGTGCATTAATTTACTACATTCTTGTATGTTGTCCGGAATCTGCAAAATCTCATGGGAGAAATCGTGTTTCCATTATTTCAAAAACCATGCCAATACATATTTGAGGTGGGGCGATCGTGCCAAAGCACATGCGTGTATTCTGATATCGAGATTATGTCCATTCATCAAGTGTACATCGGCGATGCTGGGTTGCCGCTAGGTGTTACATTTGATTGCAGCCACAATGTAATATCAATTAATTAATTAATATTAATTGAAAGCAAACTACCTTTAAAATATTTTTTCTCTAAGGATCATAAAACAATCATTCGTATAGATGGTTGTATTCCTCACATATTGGATTTTTCCCCTCCTTACTGCGAAAACCGATCCCGACAATATGGGTATTCTATAAAATTAGTTTATAGTTGTCCGATTTCCGCAACCCGGTTTCAATAGTCACGGAGAGCGATCTTACTCGGACTTCGCTCTCTGTGCACGCTGAATTACACGCCTCTCATTCCGGTGATTTGACACCATCAAGTCGAATCTAAAGAAGCAGTGGGTTTCTTCATTTGACATGCGTGGCAGCCTACCTCTAACCAGGAAAACATGTAGAAAAACAAAACCTCTTTCAGAGAAGTCCGGCTATAATAAAGTTTTGTAACTGCATTCGTTTTTCTATTATAACCGTGTCGTTGAGGTATAAACTCGTCAGTCGATGATGCAAATTCACAGTGAATTGTTTTTTTAATAACTGAATTTCATTTATAATAATTTTCTGTGAATGGAGACATGAACAAAAATTTATATCAAAAAAATGCATCAGTGTGCGATGCGCAATTATACAAGTACAAGTAGTTTCCGTCCTATTTTTATTGATACCTCCTTCACCCTTACAAATAATACAAGTAATACAAATAATACAAATTTCATAAAATTTATTGTAATGATTACCGTATTTATTTATTTATTTTTTCTTTCAATTCTATAGGAATATATATAGTATGGACCATTAAAACATTTAGTTTGTTAAAAAAAAAGAAAGAAACTATTTTAAATGAATATTTTGATTGTAAAGAAATAATTAATACAAGGAATGTATATACATGTACTACTGCAGTATAGTCAAGAACGATGTTTGGTTTTTTTATAGATTTATATATATATAGAATAACTAAAGAGTATAATGGCATTATTTTGTTGCATAAAACAGATTACGAGCTATTTCGTTGTGTGAAAATACTTTTTAAATGAATACACACGCAAGCTGAAAAATATATATGTACATGTATTTGTTAATAAACAGAATTGTTTCTACACGTATTCATATTACAAAAATACTAATACCCCAGTGGTGTCATTTTTTATGTCTTAAAAAATAATTTTCTTTTTCGATTAATTCATCTGTTTTTAAAGTACATGTATGTATTAGTCGGAAAAATAGATTCCACAAACAGCCATCTACACCTGAATGTATCTAAATCCAGAAGAGAATATTTTAATGAACCCCCTGAATAACTGATCATCCCACACAAAAGAAGACATGAATTTTCAATTTGACACGATAAAATCATATGTAGGTACATTAAGAGAGCGGGAAAAGTTGAAGTAGCGGGTGGGACGTTTCGGAGCCGCCGGGATGAGGCTATTGTGTGACCGTTCTTGGTTCAGATATTATCTCATCACACACCATTGTAGGCAAAACTCACTGTTGATGGTATGGAACGCCTCAACTGCCTTATGTGAATAAACTTCATTATGTGATGGTACTTTAACATTACGTGATGGTACTTTAACATTACGTGATGATACTTCGACATTACGTGATGGTACTTTAACATTACGTGATAGTACTTGAACATTATGTGATGGTACTTTAACATTATGTGATGGTACTTTAACATTACGTGATGGTACTTCGACATTACGTGATGGTACTTTAACATTACGTGATGCTACTTTAACATTACGTGATGGTACTTTAACATTCTTCATTATATGATGCTACTTTACTATGCGGTGGTTCTAAAAATAGGGAAGCGTCGCCTCGGGATCGAAATACATGTACGCCAAATCTCTAAACACGTGGATGCCTGTAAAAAAAATTTTAACACTGGGCTGATTCTCTGTTTCAGAAATTGATCAGATAGGACTAAGGTCCACTGAGACTAGTTTAGATCAACAAATACTTTTGTTTGATTAAGTGTTGCCTTAAACTTTTAAAAGGGTCATTTTAAATTTTAAAGAATGGCTGCTTGGTGAAACCATTTGGGCTCCCCATCAGCGCATAAAAATCAGAGGGTACGAAAAGTCCCCCAGGGGATTTTTGGTCCAAAAATGTGAACCCAATCATTTGGCGCTTGGTCAGAGTGGACTGCTAAAAATTTTAATAGCACCTAAACAAAGACTTCTGTAATTTATGTTAGAGATTGGACTTATGGGGATTGACGGGCTCTCCCTGTGTAGGAGTGGGCAATGTAACAGGCACGTAGCATCAGCCTCCCCCCTTAGGATCCTTAGGATTTTCATGATTCCGGGAAGTTGTCTCTTTTCTTCTTTTTTTTTTTTTTGCTTGTCAAGATTTTTAGGATGAGTCTGCCCTCCCCCTTTCTTTCAAAAACGATGCTACGTGCCTGTGTAAGCACTGATTTATTCAACAGTACAGTTACTGTTAAAATCAGATTCAACAGCAATGAGGGGGGGGGGGGGCGGATGCTACGTGCCTGTTACATTGCCCACTCCTACACAGGGAGAGCCCGTCAATCCCCATAAGTCCAATCTAACATAAATGACAGAATTCTTTGTTTAGGTGCTATTAAATTTTTTAGCAGTCCGCTCTGACCAAATGATTGGGTTCTGAATGCACATTTTTGAACCAAAAATTCCCTGGGGGACTTTTCGTACCCCCTGATTTTCATGTGCTGATGGGGAGCCCAAATGGTCTCACCAAGCAGCCATTCTTTAAAATTTAAAATGACCCTTTTAAAAGTTTAAGGCAACACTCAATCAAACAGTAGTATTTGTTGATCTAAACTAGTCTCAGTGGACCTTAGTCCTATCTGATCAATCTCTGAAACAGAGAATCAGCCCAGTGTTAAAAAAACTTTATAGGCATCCAGGTGTCTACAGTTTTAGCGTACATGTATTTCGATCCCGAGGCGACGCTTCCCTATTTTTAGAACCATCGCATAGTAAAGTAGCATCATATAATGAAGAATGTTAAAGTACCATCACGTAATGTTAAAGTACCATCACATAATGTTTAAGTACCATCACGTAATGTCGAAGTATCATCACATAATGTTAAAGTACCATCACGTAATGTTGAAGTACCACCACGTAATGTTGAAGTACCATCACGTAATGTTAAAGTACCATCACGTAATGTCGAAGTATCATCACGTAATGTCGAAGTATCATCACGTAATGTTAAAGTACCATCACGTAATGTTAAAGTATAATCATATAATGAAGTTTATTCACATAAGGCAGTTGAGGCGTTCCATATGATGGGGCATAACAAACCTGCATTAGATTTGACAAATAATAAAGACGGCGATAGCCCGGTTTCATTATCTGGCCATGTCTTATATTTCAGACATGTTTCCTTTCAAAATATCGTAAACAGATTGTCCTATTTTGAAAGAAGCCTTGGCAAATTTTATAACTAAAGAAAATGGACATTAAAACTTTGGGAAACTATTAATCAACATTACAAAAGAGTGACATTTTTGCGGCATCTCAATGACCAGTGCTCATTCTCAAGGGATTGAGAGTTTTTCAATGTCGTAAAATTCTCAGCACCATTGGTCATAACTATGTACACGTTATACACAAACAACCACGCAAGTACATCGAAAAAAAAAATACGGGAAAAGGTTGCAAGTATTTAACAAAAACTTTTAATTTTTTTTTGGGGGGGGGGGAAGGGGGAGGGGTAATAAAAAAATACAATTATTTACTTAGACATTTGATAATTAGAGCACGTGCGCTTTTTAACGATAATGTAACAAGAATAATTTAATGATGAAAGAAACCACCTTTTAACATTATATTATCTATTAATGATTTTGTGATTGGATTTGAAAGTTAATTCAAAAACAGATAACCTTTGAACAATTATGACAATTTTTCTAAAATCGATTCAGTTTCGTGAATTCTATTTATTATTCACATGTGCTTTTGAAAATCTGATAATTACTGTATAGAATAATTTGATTTCTTGATTATGTGTTAAACGCGTAGTACAACATCAAATGAATTCCATCTCGGAGTTTTGTTAGTTTAAGAATTTGAGAGTAAGAGTTGGGGTTCTGGGAACACATTTACATTTTGTTTTCTGCATTCTCCTCATCAAGTGAACCAAACTAAATACTCGTTATATGAGAGTTGAGTTACTATATTGCTCCAGAAATCGGTTCCAATTTTGCTGGGTCTAAGTCACAGACAAATAAACACAACAAAACATATGTTTCAATTTTCCAAGTTTGTATGTCTATGATAGTCACTGATATGAAAGTAAATATTTTCTTTTTCCCGGGTTCTGCCACGCACGAGCGAAAGACGCGAAAGATTTCGTGTATGACTTAATTTCAAAGTGCATTTTTCATCCAGTGTTTTATTTTCTTGCTGGGTAAACTATTTTTTCAATTCAAGAATTCATGTAATTCAGACATGTATAAACGTTTATGTCGTTTTCCCGATGTTCATAATCTAAAATAAATAGTTCGCTTTTGGTTCATTGTGTGTACAAAGTTTTCTACTCTTTTACCATCTGGTTTTTTCATAAGTTAAATAAATACTAAAAACACTGAACAAACAACAAAAACACGGACAAACTGCTCTCAAATCCCACAGGATTTGTCTTCGTTACCAGCAGAATAATGCCAGTAAGTTTATCATATTTTTTTCCCTAAAATTTTTGATAATTATCATTTTTAAGATTTTCGCTGAAGATTGACTGAGCAAAAGTCCTTTACAATCTGCAGGGAATTGAATTTGATAGCTGTCAAATTCCTAATCATATCATTTCATGTTTCTGGAGCTTATTGTGTGTAAATAAAGAGATGAAAATTAAGTTAAGCTATATTAAAAATTCAAATATCAAACATATACGATGAATTACAATTTTTAAAGGAATTGTTTTTTACATTGCATCTTTTTATTTATATTATTAAGTAATGAAGTATAAACCGGATCAAATTTATTGAATCAGTACAATATTTTTTCTTCTTAAATTGAGAAATAATTAATATGAATCCTGAGACCTTTAACCTAAATTTAAAAAAAAAAAGAAATCCTAGTTCCTCACTCAGACCGAAAACCAGACACCTGAAATCACATTAACACCACTGATAGTAATGTTTCATGAAATATCAGTATAAATGCATTTATCAATATCAACAGGAGCAGGTGCGCCTTTGAAAGAGAGATGCTTCAAAGATTAGCGATGCTGATAAATTGAAATACTAAAAAAAGATAAATAGAATTATGAAATTATTTATAAATAATCAATATATATATATGTAAAAATCAAAAAGTAATTTTTCGTTCAAATAATTCGCTCAAAGTAGGGTACAGTAAGACTAATCTATTCTTTTCTATTTTTTCCTCATTTAAATTATCAAAATTTAGGAAGAAAAAATCTTATCATGATATATTACATAATTTTTTTTATCAAGGGTATTTTTTTCAACAATGCTACTCAGTTTCTTATTTAATTTTGAAAGTTTATCAAACAAGAACAATTCTGACGATGTAGCTCATATAATGAGTCTGTGAGTAATGATGGATGTCATTACAATGTCCCGGGGGGAGAGGCTTCGGAGCTTGCCTGTCATCTACCCGCCTCCCTCCCTCCGTTAGAACCCCCCTCTCTCCTGCCGGCCGATCATCAACGGATTCTCCGGGGAACTGAATCAAAAGGCCCGTTATCAACGAGAAAATAAACGGTAAATCAAAAGTCGAGGATCCAATGAAGATTTCAGGGCCCTCACCCCATTAGACATGAAAGGAAAACAAATATTATCGACCGATTACTGGCGAGATATTGGGCTAAGGCGTGGACAGGGAGTAATTATCATTGGGACGATTGAGGAAGATCGCATTCACTCAAGGAATCTTGACAAATTGTTCAAGTTTTATTGAGGAGATAAATCTATTGCTCGCCGATTGACAACTATATGTAGTTGTACTTTATGTTTATAAGTTAAAAAAATAATAAATAAATACATAACGATAGGTAATTGACTGTGAAAATAAATAGATAAAATAAAATATAAATAAATAGATAAAAGAATAAATAATAAACGAATTAATAGATATATGAATAAATAAATATAATTTTGTCGCTTTCAGAAACTTTCAAAAGAAATTGAGGCGTTCGATTGCGATAGCGGTGAAAAAGAAACAGAGATAAATACACCCACAAAAAAGCAAGGATTCAAAAAAGGGATGACAGTGCAGTTTGTCTGAGGCCCCGTGACTAAGCCCACCTGTTCCCAGGAACCATCTGACATTCGTTAGAGTCAGAGTGATTGTCAGATTCTCGGAAGGAAGTTGAGAACTTGCAAAAATTTGAGGAAGAAAGCAGAAGCGGTGCTGATACCTCTCTAAATCTACAGAATGGCGTGTAATCTGGTCCGCTGACAAATGGTGCAATC
Source organism: Magallana ariakensis (assembly GCA_020458035.1). Lineage (NCBI taxonomy): Eukaryota > Metazoa > Mollusca > Bivalvia > Ostreida > Ostreidae > Magallana > Magallana ariakensis. Next base: position 6,342,159 of record CM035814.1, read on the forward strand.
GTGTGTGGTAATTCGGCAGAAATCTTTTATTTGATAGATTTCAAAGACAATCGCCTTAGTGTTTCTCTCAAGGTGATCAAGAATTGATTAACGACGGATTTTCTTACATTTCACTTAATTTCTACCACTTGTCAGAATTTTTGTATACTCTAAATCCCCATGTGAACGTGTGAGAGAAAATAATTTGGCAAAAAAAGTGGAGAACACAAGGTGAAGAACTTCAGAGGGAAGCGGGATGCGGCGAGTTTTTGTATCATTTGAAAACTGCTGCACCAACAGTTCCGTAAAATCCTAGAGAATGGTCAATGACTCAAGGCAGTGACAGGGAAAAAACTAATATATATATATATATATATATATATATATATATATATATATATATATATATATATATATATATATATATATATATAATTAACTATATTAATGAGACTTTAAATTATAAGGAATTTAAAAAGCTGATTTGAATGCCAATCCCAGTCTGTTTTCCTCCTGGTCTAGCGGGCCGCTTAGGACATTGATTCCGTTAGATCGGTCCGTATCTTGTTGAATCTTGTCAACTCACGCTAGGGGTCAACACTTACAAATTAAAACCGTGACCCTCAAATAAAATTATTAAAATTCTTACAATGTATCAAAGGTTGACACAAATTAAATTATCTCGCGCCGAGATCGGGCCGGGGTGGGCGACATTGTGTATCTGTTTGGTGCGGGGCGAGGTTCGGCCGCGCGTAATGGAGGCTTGAGTGACACTGACAGCGTGGCCCAGACCTCTGTGGTCAGTAATAACAGCTATTGTCAGGGACCAGAGTCCGGATTCAAACCCTCTTGTCCGTGTAATACACTCCGATTTGATTCGATCACTGGACAATAGGAACTATTTTTCTCCGGGCAATGACACGCTGTAGTACTCCGCCTTCGGGCTCGAAAACGATACCCGTGTTTGTACATTCACACAAGTCGTAATCAGCTCACGAGGAGTAGCCGTGAAGGAAGCTTCATTTAACAATTGTAAAAGTTTAATCATCGCCCTAACTCCCTCATCCCGAAATCCACACAAGTTTCTTTATTACTTTAATCAATTCTTACATACCTAAAATAATTTGCGACAAACTGTCCGATCTTCCTTCCCAGGTGTGCGGGTACAAGTGTCAATTTCCCAGGCTCATTCATTAGTGTACTTTGTAAGTCACGGGGAACGCGTTAGTGGCCTTGATCAGATAAGTTGGTCATGTACTCCTTAATGAACGTCCCTGTCAAAGCCCGAGAATTTATCTACACTTATTTATTTTACAAATAATTAAAGAATGGCTCATACATGTACTCAAAAACCCGTTCTTTAAATCAAGTTACTTTTAAAATTATTAATGAATTTACTAAAACTATGTTGTGATCATGACTTTCACTTAATTTGAGAAGTGAAAGTCATGATCACAACATAGTTTTAGTAAATTCATTAATAATTTTAAAAGTTTCCTTCTTTAGTGAATTAATTTATGCTAGATTGTATAGGGTAGCGTGCATTTCATCTTCGTGCTAAAATACAAGAAAATGGTTTGTAATTCAAATATTCCCCAAGAAGATGACTAAATTCTCCCCAAGGCCCGACTACCAAACCTGTTGACTTTAAGTCATATACCCCTCTTTAATTTGGTGAATATATCTAACAATAACTCTGTAAAGTTTATTTTGAAAACACGCCGAGAATAAAAATCGTTTCGGTTTAAAGTTTGGCTCTTTGATAAAGTTTATGAAGGCTAATTGATGTGCCACCCAAACTCTTAGAATCCGATCTCCAACATCAACCAAAATAAAAGAATAAAAAAACAGAATTGATAAACAAGAAGAGTTTAACAAAAATAACTAATTTAACTATTAAAAGATTATTTGTGAATATTGAAAAATAGCTGCGAAGTCTTTTATTTTGAAAATCAGATATACTCTGGGGTTTTTAAGACATGGCAAATTCTAAAATTTCCTTGAGAGAGAGAGAGAGAGAGAGAGAGAGAGAGAGAGAGAGAGAGAGAGAGAGAGAGAGAGCACCCCGGGGGACTATCACGATTTGGAAGTTTCCTCTGCTTTTTTGACATTCAATAGGGGACTTTTGCCCGATGTTACCCAAGGAAAAAAATTAGCTGTTTCTCTCGGGCTGACGGCAGAGTGATATGTTTTGAAAACCTGTCACTTCAACATTACATTATTTCGCAGTGATCTGCTGTGTGAACACCCCTCTGTCACTTTGCGCATTCCTCTGCCCTTTCTTACTGTAAATAACTCTCTATTCGACGGTCTAAAATTTCGGGAGAATATCTACCCTCTGTAGTAATATTTTTCTTCCAATTGTATCATCAATTTAATCTCCTTGGATTTTTTAGTTGGTTCAATTTATTTTGTTCAAATACATATATTTCTGCATGCTCGTGTTAGAAACGTTCATAAATTCTAAAAACAAAAATATCAAAATTGTCAATGTTTTCAGAATTTATTAAGTAATTCCCAGAGGAAAAAATGTACTAACTTAAGTCTCTACCGTTATCTTTATATCTCTGTTGGCTGCAATATTAAATATTAATAGACCTTTCTCTTTTTTCTTGTCGAATAAAAAAAAAAACATCAGAAAGCGCGACAATATTGCAGATATATATCTGCTGTTTAGTTTAAAAGCAAATGCTTATTTGGCAGAATATACTCCTGTCCAATAAAAAAATTGTGTTTAAAAATAGGCAAAAAAAATGAGAAAATTGAAATAATTTACAGTTTACTAACTCTTGTTTTTATGTTTTTTTTCTTCAAAAAATCGTGATTCTGGAGATAGTAACCTTTTGTTCATGTAGAGCTGTCTTTAAGAGTTTTATGTGGTAATTAAGGATAGTCTCTGGGTTTTGTGTTTAAGACTGTAGATTTCTATGTATAGCACAGGCGCTTGTTTTTACGATAGATTTTATACTAGCGCCTGTGACGTGTAGGACTCTGGCACCTTCTAGTTTGATGTAGGCGACGGAACCAGCCGAGGTTTGCCGAATGGTTTGGACTGTCTCTGAAATAGCCTCGGTTCCGCGTCTGACAATTGACATGCCACCAATGACATCCATGCGATGTTGGCCCAGACAAAATAAGCCATTCTTATGCATCTATTCATAGAAAGGATTTTGCCAGTGATGATATTCTGGCTACATACACAGATTGCAGACAGGAAGCGACGAGTTTGCAGCTAATTTGTCGATATAACGTGCTCAATTTGACAAAATGTCAGGTTTCTTCCTCACTGATAAAGCCCATCTGATTTTTCTCCAAACCATCAACTGTCATAAATATATCTATACATTTTTATTGAAAAATCATAACCATAACTCAAATTAGCTTCAAACGAGAGAGCGCTTGGTTTCCGGGGCGCTTTGGAAGGCTGGAAGCAGACAGGGGTCCTTTATTAGCGGATTAAGTAACCCCCTTATCAGTTCTTCAATCTTAAAATACATGTGAACGATTGTGGTTTTCTTCTGATCAAGACCTGCTACGGCTTCTGAAGAAATGACGAGTAAATTGGATTCCTCAAACGATTGGAACACGCACGTGCATAAATGTAGGTTGTTGAAGACATCCTTAATTTTTTGATAAACAAGCAGTAGATGTGATAAGTATAAGAGCAGTGACACCGAGACCACGGCGTACTACTAATCAACAGCGATAAGGACCAAAACGCTACCATCTATGTTAAACTGTCTCAAGCGAGATAACTTTTGAATTGAAGTTGCTAAATAGTTAAATTTTTGGAAATACAATTTATCATTTTAAAAGAAGAGGGCAATTAAAGAAAGATAAAAAATACAGAGGAGATTAAGAACAAAGTACGCGCCACCCAAACTGTGAACACTTTTGGAAGGCGTCCACGAGCTGGTGCCGACAGAATCGTCCCGGACCCCCGGCAGGTGCCCGTTCGATCTTTTTGTGTGGCCCCCAGTGATCCGAGTTTGACTGTCTGATAGAGTTTAAATAAACATCTTAAGTATCCGTTTGCGACCGCACCGTGATGGAACTAGTCTAGAAAACAATGCAGACCGCAGAAATGACTATCAACCTTCTAATATACATGTCTTATCGACCAAGCTCTCAACAGATGATTTTCTTTTAGAGATGACGGCTTCGTTATTCTGTAGTTTCTGATGGAGTCCCGCTGGTTTTGCTTGATTCGCACGTCATCACACACAGAAATGGTCCGTCACTAAACCCCGGCCCTAACGTATCCCTCCATCTCCCGTCCCTCCACTATGCCTAGCTTGTATTACACCCTCTTTCACAGAATATCACTGACATCACAACGGTTTCCCCCTCTAAGACGTGTTAATTACAGCAAATATCGCAGGCCCCATCTCCTCAAACCTTGGAATCTTAATAAGAACCGACAGAGAGGCGATTAGGTTTCTATTAATTTGAAGTTTTTCAGTGGCAAACACTTTCAGGATAATCCAGTGTAGAATCCTGCCACCTTCGCGGCCGTTTCTGCCCTCTCTCGCTCCGCGGAGCTCGCGGTGGCTGGGGTTGTTTGACATCTGTCGCGACGTCACGTCCTCTAAAGGGACTCAAACATCGCTCGACATATTTCATAACACCCTGCCAATATCTGCAATATTGATATCAGATACCCCCCAATCCGCATCTGCAATCAGAATCAACAACAATATGTAACAGCAAAACGACATGTTTGAATGGACGGGATTTATATTTCAAAATAATTATTCTGACACAGAGTTTTTTTTTTAAATGTATACATACTTTTGGGATACTGCAGTCAAATTTACCCTTACAGAAAGATTTGATGTCATTGAACAGTAAACAGAAATATTCTAGTTTAAATATAAAAGACATTTATTGGAATATTGTCAAATTTTTATAAATGGAAATAAAATGAAAAATGAATATTTAAAATCGCTGGATTTTGTTTCCGTTCTAAATTCCAATTATAAGAAATGAAAAAAATCCCAGCAGGTACTGAATAGCTAGAAGAAGAAAAAATGAATCATTTTTTAAAAAGCCAATGCATGGTTTTTTTTTTCAGAATAAAAATTTCTTACATTTATTTCGTGGTGATTTCAAGTCAGATTAACTAAATTTTGACTGTTTTTTTTTTTTATATCTAAAGACTTTTCTACCTTTCGTAAATTTTGTATTTTACATCCACGCAGTATCTAAAAATTAACAATTGAAATATTATCTTCCCTCACAATTGTGAAAATTGAAACTTTTAAAACCAAAATATAATAAGAGACAGCATAGTAATTTTTCTTAAAATAAACATTCATTTTGTGCTATTATTTTTTTTGTTACATTAATTTTTGATTTTTGCTTTATGCGTGCACGTGTGACATGTTTTTATCTTTTATTTTATCTATATAATTGAAAGATTCTAATAAGTAGTGACTTAATTTTAATTCTTTTTTTACAACCAAAAATTGAAATTTAACACTTACTCTCCATGACAAATATTGTTAGATGATTACATCATACATCAGTTGAGAGCAAATTAATGTTATTTTAACAAAAGCAAATGAATTAATTCAGATAAACGTTAATGATAAAATATGTTTTTAAAAGAGATATTTATTTAAGTATCTATAATATGAAATATAGTTTTGTTTGAGTCACATGGAAATAATTATTACAAATTGTCATAATTTGAATTAAAACATATATTGTACGTGAAATTCCTTTCGATAAAGTATCCGAGTACCTTAACTTCTGCAGATCATATTTTTTTTTATAAATAAAGGAATAATCTTTAAAAACATATACTATGTATTTGCTATTTTCAGTTACAATTTGCGAAGATATTTACTGCTTTTGTTGATAATTGTTTTTATTTTGTTAATAATATAATTATTTGTAAACTCCAACCATAATCAAATATATGTATGTAGAATACAGAATTATACCAAAATAAATTGTATTTACTAAAATATATTATTCTTACACTGAGACGGAATGAAGCATACATAATTATTTTTTTTATATACATTTCTGACTATTCCAGAATTATAAAAAATTCATTTTCTTAATAAGAACAAAGCATCCGAACAAAACAGATCTAATGGAAAGAATCATGTTTTACTAATGATTATAAATATAGCAGTGTATGATAATTAGGGATAGCAGATCTCAAATAATAGACAAACAAGTCAGCGCCAGCAGAGGATTGTAAAGAGAACTAAAACCTCGATTTTGTTTTTGTAGGATTTTATGTTAAAAAAAAAAATAAACATATTGCTACTATTCTTTATTCTTGGAACATGTTGGAGCTACAGAGAAGAACATTGTATTGATAAAGACGGTGATCAGCGGCATCATAACAATCTTCATTAATTGTCTGTGTCTCAAAACAAACCCGTGTTGTCACTTAGTAGAAACTTCTTCAAATGTGTTTATTAAGATGATATTACATATCTTAAGAAAAATCTTGAATCTTCCAATGACGGATAAAAAAAATTGACCATTGCAAGAAAAAAAAGTTGTCAATTTTACCTAAAAAGTTAGTACATGTACCTACAGGAGTTACCTCTCTTTCTTCATTGATCACTCGTGGTTTAGATATTTTGTGAACGGTTTAAAACTGTTAAATATTTAATCATACTTGTATTATTATTTGAATGCTACAATTACAAAATGTCAATAGTTATTCATAAACGCCATTTATGCCTTAAATTTTTACATAAATTTATTTTTAGCTAAGGTAATACAAAGCTTTTTTGTTTTGTCACTTTTAGATTTCTTGGTCGAAGTTGTCTTTCTTTTCTGGTCAATGCAATGAAAACAGCCAAAGAAAATAGAGAGATCTATTTTCATGAGCATCGTTTTGAATTGCTTAATTAGTCACAGACTCAATTTTGATTTTCAATTCAATTCAGTTCTTTTTTCTTTAAGAAAACCCATAAAGTGTAAAAGAGATACAAGTTTTATTATATGTACTCATTTAAAAAAAACATCTGAATCTGAATCTCTGATTGCTTTTCGTTGCTGTTAATTTGTGAAATTTATATCTTATCGATACAATTATGATTAATTGAATTCATTAAGGTTTATAAACCCTCTGCTACAAGTACGCACATTTTTTTTTTAATCTTCTAAGCCGAGTACATTTTCCTAAAGCATCATGCCTTGTAATATAAAAATAATTTATTTGAATGCTTCGTGTGGTTTTCATGCTTAAAAATTGATGATGAACCAACTCATGATATGAAGAAAATATCACACACTGTTTAGAAATTACTATATTTCATTATCAAAGAATGAAATTAAAAATATATACCATGTATAACAACAATGTTAGGTATTAAGATAATATAAATATAAACAGGCGGGGAAGCGGTGCTTCTACGTTTATTTGAAATTTTTTACAGTTTTCAATGTTTTTGCCTGTGATAACACTACGATTTTGTACTATACAGCTAAATAACTTCAAATGACGTATAATTGGGGCGCCAGTGGGATTTGCTTATTTATATTCCATTATTTAATCGTACAAATTTAAGGTAAGGTTTGCGGTTACAGGGAGATAACTCACACATTTTCATTGTGACGTAGCACCAACTACCCTTTATTTCAGCTATGACGTCAAAATTTATATGACGTCATAATTGATTTCAAGTTTTTTTTTATTTCGCGGGGTTTTGTAGTTTCAATGAAAGAATAACAGGACACAAGCATTTTATCAATTTCCACAATAACGAAGTCCGCATCATATGGTTTTGAATAGTGTTTTAGGAACATCAGATTACACATATTCTAAGCATATGGAGAAATAAGTCCGATTTGTTCTCATTAATATTCATTAACCACACTACGTAAATCCTGACGTCACAATGCATATAGTTCAAAGTGCGCCAAAGTCGTAGTATTGACTTTAGAAAGTTGTCGAAGAGAAATTTTTAAACAAAAGAGGATAATAAAAGCAAAACATCCATGTGTTCTGTCTATAAAAACAAAAGCTAGTTAAAACACTCTTTGTTTGCCCCTGAAATGTCGCTTAAATCAAATATATATTATAGAGGTTTGCAGGTTTGTGCCCCTTTACCTACAAGCAACAACCCCAAAAAAGACAATTTTTAAAACTAATTGGCACATTCATTTTGATTGGAAAGAAATAAAAATGTACATTAATTTAAAGTATGAAATATCAAATACCAGGGAGCACCATGGCAACTCGCTTATATCAATTTAAAACATTCGAACTGCTGTGTCGAAATTGGCAATTATCAACTAATTCACTGTTTTACTATGTAAATGGTTCCTCTCTCGCTTCAAATTTTCATATTCAAACGGCACAATAAAAAATAAATCAATTTTTAATCGAATAGCGTTATTTTTTTTCTACTGGTGTGTAGGTGAAATTCATACCATGGCAAAAAGTTCCGGCGTAAGCGTTTCCGAGTTATTTGAGAAATTTTAAATGTTCATTATACATTACTTTGAAATAGTTACAGCCTCAATTTCAAGATGGCGGCCGTATGCAAATTAGACAAATCGGACTTATTTCTCCATATGATACATTTTTCCTGAAATCGGTGGACCTGAAAAGATTTCAAATAAGATGTTTTCGTTTACATAATAAAAGTCAAAAATTAAGACTTTTGTTGTATTTTATTCTATTTTTAGATAGTTCATTGGAAATTAATAAAAATGAATCATGATATAAATAGTGACATTATTTTCGAACATTTTAAGCATAAATAACCCCCAAAATAGTCACATACAAATTGTTCATTGTTTCACTAAATTGTTTACATTTCATCAACATGAAAATTGAAAATCATGAACTTTGACCTTTTGTAGTTATAAAACGGGACGGGCAATATCATTTGAATTTCATGAGTAAAAAGACTTTAGTGTAGTGAACAAAACGGTATGTAACTTTGGTACAATTCCTAAAAAATGCAAGCCGCAAACCTTACCTTAAGTTCAAGTTCTTTATTCCGAGAGACAAATATCTCATAGGTTATACATGTAAACATACATTTCAAATACAATAGGGTAGCAATATACAAAGTGTACATAATCAATTTTGATTATTCACATTAATACATGTAGTTCGATGCTTGTTGGCATAATATAAATATTTCCCTAAATTACACAGTTCTTTAGTATTTGAGGAAGATAGTAACTGTATAACTTTATACACACTTGGTTTTCGGGAGTAGTATTTTTTAATATACTTTTCTCTTAAACTACGAAGTGATGGACAAATAAGTAAAAAGAAATTCATCTTCAATATCATTTAAGTTACAAAAGTCACATTTTCGACAATCACGTGTTAAAGTATCATACCTCCCTGTTTCAATCTTAAAGTCATGTGAAGACAACCGTAATCGTGTAATTAATTTACGACATTTTACATGAATTGATTTCTTTAGATAAACTTGTAAACAAATTAAAGTAATCAACAACATGTTTATACAATATACATTTTGACGCATTGCTTATATCGTTAACAACTTTTTGTTTAAAGATATCACACATTCTATCATATATAATATCTAAAATAGCAGATTCTTTCATAGTACTATGATATAAATTGGTCAAGCCTAAGGTGCACAATTCTTTCCTAACATTTGAAATCCATGTGTCATTATTTTTCACCATGTCTACGTAGCATGCTTTTAAAATACAGTTTTTACTGTTTCTTAATTTTAACCAGAATTTAAAAAAATTTTGTTTCCTGAATATTTCTAGTGGAAATCTACCTAATTCATAGTATACTGCGCTGTTGCAAGTATTTTTTCTGACACCCAAAACCCTCTTATAAAAATTTATATGCACTTTTTCTACATCTTGGCCTTTATGGAATCCCCAAATTTCGGCACCATAGCTTAGCACACTTTTTAGGTATTAAAAACATTTAATTGAGTTTCAACATTAAAATTCAAATCTTTCATTTTACTGGATATGCTGAACATTGCTTTATTTCCCTGTGCTGCACAGTGCTTTTTGTGGATAAAAATTTACCATTGTAATTAAACAACATACCAAGATAGTTAAATTGATTCACTACTTCTATGAATTTGCTATTGTATTCCCATTTTTCATCATCTTTAACACGTTTTCCGTTTCTAAAAATTACAATTTTGGTTTTTTGTACATTAACAGATAAGTTCCATTCATCAATATATTTGTGCAATGGCTTAAAAATATGTAAATGTAAGTAATAAGGAATCATTCTTTGAATATTATGAGGTGAAAATTTCGGTCGGGGCGTGATCAAATATATCATAAAGCCCGAAAGGCTTTATTTGATTTGAACACGCCCCGACCGAAATTATCACCTCATAATACTCAAAGAATGATTCCTTATACCTTAAGAATTATCTCTTCTGAAAATACAAATAATAACTTTTCTACTAGAAACTCTTGCATAACCACTTATTTTTTTCTGTAAAAAGATGATGACTACCATACTGGCCATTTCTTCTCAATGCTACATGTATTTATAAATGAATAAAGAGAGACCCGATAATGAGATTATTTTTGCGATATTTTACAAAATTACATGATTGAAACAAGGGTTATCAAATATCAAAATTAAATAATTTAATAGTATTATTTCCTGTCACACTATTGAATGAGAATATTGAACGAACTTTCAGTAAATTTGTGTATTAAAAATGAACCTGTATTGCCTGACCTGGCAGTCACTTTACAGTCTCCTCGTGTGCATCATGTGCATTTTGTGTGATGTTCAAAATGCTATAAACTAAATTTTAACAAAAAAAACTTTTTACATCCTTAAAATAATTTTCGCTGAAAAACTCCATTGTCACAAAATCCACAAAAAACATTATTTAGCCTATCAGTCTCTGTGATCCTTTACCGGTATTGGTGAAGTCTTGAGACGAAAACATTTTCGACGGTACAGAATCAACAGACCAACGCAGATCACAAAACAGAGGGATTCTTCTCGAACATTAAACGGACAGGTCATGGGCGTTTGATGCAATAAACTGCTTTATCCATAGGCACTAGTCAGTTACTGTTAGTAGAACAAACTAATGGTCATTAGGTCAAATTGAATTACTTTTACCCTGAAATATCAAGTACTTAAAGGCATAGACATATAGCCCCAGGATCATGAAGCAGTCTTAGACTTACATGTAAATATGTCAAGACTTGTACACTTGGTCAAATCCAATAAATCACGAAGGGCTTTATGATAGATTTTACCACGCCCGACCGTATTTGATTACCTCATAATATTCAAAGAATGATTACTTATTACTTAAATTTATATATTTTAAGCAATTGTACGATTTAATATTAAAATACCTAGCCATTGATGAAATGTATTGGGCCATGAATACATTACAAAATCAATTGGTAGTGTTACCATAGACAAAGACACTGGAAAATGTGTATATATACACGCATTCAAAGTGGTATATATGCATTTTCATGAGATTTAAACAATTTAAAAATTTTAGGACATATATTCAAAGAAACTGTACATTCATCTTCATCATAGTAAAAAAAAACAAAAATAGGCCTCGGACCCCACCCCCATGGAAACAATTTCTGGATCAGCACATGTGCTGTGCATCATGGCTCTAACTTCGGTTCATGTAACATGTGATTGTTGGGTTACGTTCGAGATCGTAGTGGATACGTTGTCCTATCTATACGTTTTGGCCACGTGACTCGAAATCTATTCGAACACATATAAGAAACCATGTCGCACATAATTATATACAACATGACCGACCTGTTGCCTGCAAGCATATATGAACACTTATTGTGTATACACGAATATCTCTTACATTATATAAATAGTGTCTGTTTGGGAGGGTAACCGTTGAAATTGACACCCCGAGAAAACCATTGTCAACCGACGCAAAGCGGAGGTTGACAATGGTTTTCAAGGGGTGTCAATTTCAACGGTTACCCTCCCAAACAGGCACTATTTATTTTATTATACTGAATGTCTTAATTTTAGAGAAAATTTTACTGCTTTTATATTGAAATGACGTGAACTTTACGGCGAACCGTACGCGCATAATTTACGCGCATGTAACAATTCGTTCTATCGGCCCGTTGCCAAGTGTGTTGCTAACGCTGAGGGTAAGGGAACGGATTGTCAACTGCGTCTAAACCAATCAGATTTCAGTATTTAACATGAAAGTATAATAATGTATTTTGTTTTGTAAATAATTCATGTATTAGACTGTCACTGAGTGTCTACGTATAAAGATATCGAGAGGATCAGCCTTTGTCTATATATATGGACTATGAGGTTGATCAAACCAATACATTCCGGTGTCAATCAATAACAAATGCAAGTATTAAATCACTGTGGTACTATCATGAAATATTATACATGTATAGTACAAAATTCACCAAATTTGCAAATACTGTACCAGTTGAATGGTAGTAGAAATAATATGTGACAGTATTCTTGCACCGGTAATTTTGTAAAGAGGTGATTGGTTTTAACAGGCAGAAACCATTTCTGTGGTCAAAATAATTGACAATCTATTGCTTTTTAAATCTCTCTCTCTCTCTCTCTCTTTTTCTCTCTCTCTCTTTATCTCTAACATGTACATATGTATGACATTTACAGTTGTATAAACACCGAATTATGACATTATGACACAAAGACTCTTGTACACTTTCAGAATATGTGTGATATTTAAAGCAGAAGGTTCATAAAGTAGCATTTTTCGACCGAATTCTACCGCCACAAAAGTACGTATTATTTTTGCCTGGCCTCCTTGTTACTTATTATAATAAATTGGCAGTTTATCATAGGTTTCGCATCTTTTCTGGTCCTTTGTTTAGCCTATTTTGGATTAAAAGTCGACAACCTTAGCCCTCGGTCGCGTCTAATGATATATAGGGCTCATGTACATACATCGCATATCTTAGAAATATGATGAAGCTGTCGATGTTTTGGTGGACCCCTTTTGAAATATTTGATTTGATACTTTATTTCTCAATACTTTGATTTGAAAAAATAAACAAAAGAAGTGGTTTCTTATTACTGGACTAGGTATGAAATTGATGCCTTTAATTTTCATTAATTTTCGGCTGGCAGTACTGAGGACTCAGAAAATGATTATTTTCTGCCATTCTTGTTTATCTATTTTCAGCAACTGAAAATAATTGAAGAGAGAGAGAGAGAGAGAGAGAGAGAGAGAGAGAGAGAGAGAGAGAGAGAGAGAGAGAGAGAGACTGGAGGGGGTGTGTGAAAAAGAAAACTGTCGCAACATTTTAGAGACGTGAAAACAGGTTTAGATTTTTTTAACCATCGAAAAGAAATGTTTTAAGACGAAGCGGTTGGAATTATTTTTCCTGGAGACAGGATTCCGAAGACATTAGTGAAGATGTCAGGGATATTTTGGTGACACGATGTCAAATAGTTAACAAATGGAACTCTAGGGCTGATGTATGAGAGGGTTGACACCAGACTTAACCGTGAAACGTTTTAGTGACCCTGTGAGGAAAACGTGTAAAAAGTCAAAAAGATTGTGTTATCCACAGATTTGTTAAAATCTCAACTGATTTCATTCAAGATTTCACACATCGTACTTCTATTCAGCGAATTTGCTGATTAGATACATCAATATGACTTGATTTGAAATACAGGTACACATACAGGTTTTTGCTTGTTCGGGGGGGGGGGGGGGATTTCGTAGATGAGTCAGTTTTCAGTTTCAGTAGGTAAACTAAATCTTTTATAATTAAGTTTTCGTTGAGGATGTAAATTTGTGGGCGAGGGCTACCCACGAATACCACGAATTCTAATTATTCCACAGTACTGCCCAACAAATGAAAAGAATACCTACATTTCTTCATCTTAAGCTTGAACTATGCACCGACACGTTTAAGCTAAACAAAATGCATTTAACTCAAGCTCCACTTCCCTCTGCTCATCGATAACATATAAAATACTGAACTTTTTGCCAGTAGGTTGAAATGTTTATAGTTTTCTCGCAAATAAGTCGATAAATGGACAATGACTATTCTACAATCCCACTGGTCTGTGTGTCAGTATACCAGTATATGTCAGATGTTACAGCCATTAGACCATAGCACCAAGTGCTCCTAAGACTTGTCTCAAACACTGAGAAATTCTGACGGGCTTTTGGAGACAGAATTTCAAAGAATTACAATTGCACAATTCAGAAATTCTCTTCTCTCAGTGTTAAATGGCTAATTTATTAATATATGGCAGAAAACAAGAAAATCGCATGTTAATTGGTAAGATTAGTCATAAGTTACTTTCTGCAGTACTAGTCGAATTTTATGTCAAGACGCCATGCCTCTTAACCGATTTAATTCTCTCAAATAAAGCATTATATAGGATTCCTGATTTATCATTGTACATATCTCTACAGTGCATATGTCTGTAGATAAATTTATTAGCTAGAGTAAATTTCATCGAAACCTCAAAATTCAAAATGGAGAATGAATTGTTAGGTTTACTCTGCTAGTAGGGGTGTTATTTGGATTATTAATGGAGATTAGCAATAGAAGACGATGCATATCAAAATATTTGGCGGTGTTTTTGTGGAGAAGTTTAGTGGCGATGGAGCCAACTGTTTATACACTATTACAAACAGATGCAGTTTGTTTATATTTATATTGAGAGCGGTCTTTAATAATTATTTAAAATAAACAAGGAACACACAGGGAATACATAAACACATTACCGGGGAGCGAATTCAGAAGGGGGGGGGGGGGTCGCAAGTGAAGGAATTGGAGGGATGTTTTCATGCATTGCAAAAGCAGCAAAGAACAATTCCATAACTGGTAGCACTAAGTATTATAAAAACTCACAAAAGAACAATTAGCAAAACAAGTATATGTAGTAACAAATTTAACTTCAAAAAACAATTTATTATTAACAACAACTATTTTAAAGCGACAGATGGTGTTGCTTACTTTTACAACTCCATACTCTCTGTACGTTCCTACAGAACTCTTCAGATTTAGAAAACCTACGACGGCTTCAAAACCATAATTGTTGCAGAGGTAAAGAATTGTGTATTTGTGTGTATTAGCCAGTCAGTATAAAGATATTTCATTTTTTCTGTCCGTTTGGCAATTCACTTTATGCTACATTGAGGATTAAGGTAACTCCAGTGTCTTTCGGATCCGGTTCTTTTTTTACTCGGCGTGCTAAATTTCCGGTTATAATTTTGGCACACAACAAGTGTTTTAAAATAATTATGGTTTGGTCAAAAAGTGGATAATTTGTTACAATATAGCATCTCCGTCGTGTAGAGGGATCGGAGAAAGCAAGGAAAGCAGCAAAATGTAAAAAGGTAAATGAGTGTGTAATATAATTGTACGTATTGTATGCATTCTTCTCCAACAATTACGCTGCATTTATGTAGCTTGACGACCTCATGTGTCCTCCGGGACAAGAAGAGGATAAGTAAGTACTTGTGTGATTAAAACTACATAACACTAATTGGTGTTTTATCTACAGATAGATATGTTAAAAAACTGGGATAGAAAGTATTTGACAGAAAGGGGGAGGGGGTACTACTGCACTCAACTATATGAGTTTTTTTGGCAGTCTCGACCTTAATTTTATATGTATAATACAGTTTCATTGAGTTTATCAATTTAAGTGACTGTTAGATTGTGTATTTTTGGTACATTTCATTTTTTTTCCAAAGTTTGCAAAAAAAAAAAAACAACTTGTAAAATTTACATTTTCAATATGGGGGTACACATGTTCAAGAGACTATCAAGCAAGAATTAGATGGTCAATTTTGATAAACTATATTTTTTTGTTAACACAATATGTAACTCTTAATAAATATTCTTTAAAAAATGTATGTAAACTGAATAATTTTTTAGAATTTTTCAAAAATATGCAATTTTGTGATTTTTTTGGGAAGGTCGTGGCAAGAAAAGATGTAATATTTTTAGCTCACCTGAGCTGAAAGCTCAAGTGAGCTTTTCTGATCAAAATTTGTCCGTTGTCTGTCGTCGTTGGTGTTGGCGTTGGTGTCGGCGTTGGCGTTGGCGTCGGCGTTGGCGTTGTTGTCGTTGTAAACTTTTCACATTTTCATCTTCTTCTCCAGAACCACTGGGCAGATTTCAACCAAACTTGGCACAAAGCATCACTGGGTAAAGGGGATTCAAGTTTCTTCAAATGAAGGGCCACACCCTCTTTAAAGTGGAGATAATTTAGAATTATTTGAAATTTATAGGAATTTTTCAAAAATCTTCTTCTCAAAAACTATTAGGCCAGAAATTTTGTAACTTGTATGGAAGCATCCTCAGGTAGTGTAGATTCAAGTTTGTTCAAATCATGGTCCCCGGGGGTAGGGTGGGGCCACAATGGGGGGATGAATTTTTACAAAGGAATATATAGAGAAAATCTTTAAAAATCTTTTTCTCAAAAACTGTTAGACCAGAAAAGCTCAAATTTGAGTGGAAGCATCCTCAGATAGTGTAGATTCACGTTTGTTTATATCATGGTCCCCGGGGGTAGGGTGTGGCCACAATGGGGGGATGAATTTTTACAAAGGAATATATAGAGAAAATCTTTAAAAATCTTCTTCTCAAAAACTATTAGACCAGAAAAGCTCAAATTTGAGTGGAAGCATCCTCAGATAGTGTAGATTCAAGTTTGATTAAATCATGGTCCTCGGGGGTAGGGTGGGGCCACAATGGAGGATGAATTTTTACATAAGAATATATAGAGAAAATCTTTAAAAAATCTTCTTCTCAAAAACTATTAGACCGGAAAAGGTCCAATTTGAGCGGAAGCATCCTCAGATTGTGTAGATTCAAGTTTGTTTAAATAATGGTCCCCGGGGGTTAGGATGGGGGCCACCATGGGGGGATGAATTTTTACAAAGAAAAAAATAGAGAAAATCTTTAAAAATCTTCTCCTTAAAAACTATTTGGCCAGAAAAGCTCAAACTTTTGTTGAGGCATCCTCAGATAGTGTAGATTCAAGTTTGTTTACATCATGGTCCCCGGGGGTAGGGCGGGGCCACAATGGGGGGATGAATTTTTACATAGGAATATATAGAGAAAATCTTTGAAAA
Organism: Magallana ariakensis; assembly: GCA_020458035.1. NCBI lineage: Eukaryota > Metazoa > Mollusca > Bivalvia > Ostreida > Ostreidae > Magallana > Magallana ariakensis. The sequence goes on from CM035814.1 coordinate 6,359,204, forward strand.
TATTCTGGGAAAGTTTTCAGTCCAAAAAGTAGTAACTGGTGTGAAAGCACGGGTTGTGCGGATTAAAGTTTGATCAAACCATGATTCCCTAGAGAAAAGTGGGGCCACAAAGTGGGGGGGGGGGGGTTATATAGGAATAGAGAAAAATCTTCTTACAGGTACAACAACAAAAGGGGCTATGTATTTACCATAAAAATATGTGGAAAAAAATCGGCAGATGTTTTATATTTTTTGAGCAAGATCTACTGTACTTAGTTGTCAAGATATTTTGATTTTGATACTGTAATGCTAATTTGATCATATATAAGGCTATTGTTGCTCAGGTGAGCGATGTGGCCCCTGGGCCTCTTGTTTATATTTTCTGTAGAAAATCAATAAAATTTTTATGATTTAATGATAATTAATTGATTTGCTTAAATTATAACCTAACATGGTGTATTTTGGTGAATAATTTAATAAATTATGAGATCATGCATCATGGTGTTCAATTTTGGCTGTTAAATTTTTGGACCTTGTGAGCTGAAGCTCACTGCAGGAAAACAAATGTGCAAAGGTATAAATATGTTGGTCTCTATAGTAAGTTTATAAGTTGTTTTAACTATTAAAATTAAAAAATGTTTGGTTTGACACGGATTTCTAAAACACTTGAGTTACCTTAACACCAGCATGATAAGAATTAAAGTTTATTGGCTCGATTTTATATTAATTTTTATGTACATGTATGTTGTAGAGCAATGGGTTTTTAAAAATTATGTATTAATGCGATATTTCTAGGAGAAAATGATGTACATGTACTAAGTCTGTGAACAAAATACAATACAACAGGGAAACTCGTGACTTCGTTCCTTTGAGGCAGGTAGGATTGTATTACGACGTTGGCATTAGCTAAAAATAAGTTAAGTTAGCTTTCAAAATTGTTTTTGCATATTAAGGGTAAGCCTATGTAAAATGTTCCCAATTTTCCCCATTTTTTTTAATCGATGCATAATATCCGAGCTGAATAAACCCAAGCAATGTGTGGGGGTAGGGGTAAGGGAATTAAATAGTTCTCCTTTTTTTTAAGGCTAATGACGAAAGATCTTTGTTTTGTTTTGTTGTTGGGGGGGGGGGGGGTGTTCTTTGGTGGTTTATGTGGGTATGAAGTTAGAGAACAATGCATAAAAAATACATAACTGGTTTGTGCATTAGTAATTATGAACCACCAAAGTCAGTATAAAAATGACAGTTCATTTTACCTCCTGTTATCTTCAACATTCTATACCGGTTAATGTCGATCAGTGTGTTGCGCAGAAGAAACAGCAAACTCGTCCTTATATGTAGCCAGATAAATATGTATAAATAGGTATTTGTTCTACCTTTATAACTGCATAAATCACCAAAATAAACATTTGACATGTTTGTATGTATGTGAATTATATTCACCAGGTTGTTATATATATTTATCTATTACCTACAGATATTAGTTTACTACACGTTATATAATTACATGTATGTTTATGTTCCAGGGATTATCATTCATAAAGAAGATGGGTGCATTTGGTGAGGAAAATGCCTGAAGTAGGACGTATAAAAAATAAACAATCAACATATCTAATATTTCTTTCACAAATGCGTTCCCAAATGTAATTTTAACATTACATTGATTTATAACATTTATCGCATATCTAAGGCAGTAGATGCAGGTTGAGGGGTGATTTTATTAATGACAGGTATAATGTTCCATATTTGTTGAATCGGTTGTAAGCTTAGATGTTAAAGGACCGATCGTGAGACGGAGAGGATCGCAAAATAATTTTACCGATGAGTTTCAATCGAAACTTCCACCTGATCTGACAGTTGTAAATAAATCCAAGATGGCGGCGATGTGTACCTTGTGCATTATTAGGTGGGGGTGTGTACATTTTTATTATGAGAAACATATATAACTTCTGATGCCTGTGATTTATTATGCTTAATCAGTTGGGACATATTGGTGTAAGCGTACCGAATCATTCAAATTGTGTCACTTTTAGTACTTAAGTATACAATTAAATTATACCGTTGAGGGAGTCTGCAAGATTCCAGTTCCCCAAGAGCAAGCCCATTTCCCGAGGGAAGCCAAGGGTAATAGGCTTGCTTAAGGGGAACTAATAGAATCTTGCTGACTCCCTCAATGGTATACTTAAACTGTTTTTTATTATACCGATACAAACATTAATTTATCAGAAGAAAAAAAAAGGTAAAATAAGGCCAAAATTAAAAATACTCATGTTTCCCTAACGCGACCGACCCAATTAAATCCCGCCGACTGAATTTTTTTTTTACCACATGAATGGAGATTTTTTTTTTTTTTAAAGAAACATAATTAACCAAGAAATCGTTTTCAGGAGACCCACAAATATTTTTTCCTTTTACAATCATTTTGTTAGCCTTGATCATCAACATGGGCGAAATACTCGCCGGAATTTCCTCTGAAAGAGAAGTTGAAGTCGCCTTGTATTGAGTTCAAGATCGTGTAAATTAACCCCAAAGACATTAAAATGATAATCATTTAATTCAAAAGACGTTTCCATAGCCTCAGTTAACCACTGTTGTGATTAATAATTTGCGATTGTCTTATCTTTTTTGGGTTACACTATGAATAAGGGTGCTGCAACATAAAGCCTACTGTGCATTGAAAATTACAACCTATGTTTATTACTTTTAGTGTTGATATTACAATTAGTTGGTAACTGGTATTTAGTTAATAACTTTGCCAAATTAATGCTACAATCTGCCTACAGTTATCTTAAAAATTAAAATTATCCTCTAAACAACGTTTGTAATTGGGTCAAATGGTTGGACTAATACCTCCAAAATACACAGAAGTACAGATACTGATTTCATTTGTCATGTAGCTAACACAATTACAATAAAACATTTCATCTATAAATTGTAAATAAATTGAATTTAATAGATTGGATAAGTTTTTAAAACTTTTAGAAGTTGTTTTATTTTTTATTGACTTGCTTAAATTCTAATCTAATTTTAATTAAGGTTGAACCTGTGTATATCATCATTCCTGTAGGTTATGCAGTATTAAAAAATGACAGTCTGCCTAGCCTGATTTCTCAAACTTCTCCCTACTTTTCTGTTAGGGAGAAATAAGTCTCCTGAAAATTAGGTTGGTATCTGTGATATGAAAGACTCTTTATGTTGAGAAAAATTTAAACAGAAATTGATTGATTTTTTTTTTCATTTTTAATTTATAATGTATTTTCAATTATGCCCTGGCAGGAAAAAAAATTATTTACCTACCTACCTACCCAACTTCAAAATTTAGGGTCGGGTTAGGGGAAACAAAGATATTTTTAATGATGACCTAAATATAACTAGCCATAATCTCATGTTGCTGATTGCTATTGTTAACTGGTTCCGGGACTAGTAATGCATATTCATTTTTTTATTCGAAATAGTGGTATATTTGGGAACTATTTTTAGATTAATAGAAATTGTTTCGAATAGGTGTAAATCAGTTCAAACAACTGACGCACCTTTTTCAGGGAACCAGTCTGTTTACGGTGATTTTCAGGGAATCATCAAAGTCTACTGATTTACCCTAATATGGTTAAAAAAAATGCAGAGGTATACTAACATATTTTATTTTTTGTATGGGTCAAAGTTCCATACCTACGGTGGCTGCCATAGGACATATGCTTGAGATATTTTTTTTTAATTCGTGGCCACGAAATAAAAGTCGTGGCCACGAAATAAAAGTCGTTCCCACGAACTTTGCTTGTTGTAACAATATAAGAATGGAATGGTTTCTAGAAGTACCATAAGTACTACGTGTTATATACTACTTGAATATATTTCATCTTTTTAGATGGTCAGTAGACAAGTTAACTGTTTCTATGAATCTGCATATTATTTGTTTATTATGACTTGCATTTATTACTTTTCGAACTTCAGATTGTAATAAAAAGTTTGTTGAGAAATATATTGAAATAAATCTTTTCATTTTATTCAAATCCACATTTGAAATGACCCGTAAAACACATCAAAAATCAATTAATTCTTGTTTACTTTTTACCCTAATTGAATTGATACACATCCCAATGAAATAAAAAAGAAAGCGCTATATAAAATGTAAGGTATTGGCAAGACTGTAAAATGTAACTGAAATCATGAGTACAACTGTTTCATTTTTATTTGGCTATTATCTAGTGTTAAATTCTTTACAATTAGTTAATGTAGATTAAAGGTTCTTTTTTTTTTTTTTTTTTACAAAAATGTACAAAAATGTGTTGCCTTTAGAGATACAATGTTTATTTTGAGGTAATAATTAAGAATTAAAGATGTAACATTAGACAAATCTCAAGTATTTTGTTACAACAAGCAAAGTTCGTGGGAACGAATTTTATTTCGTGGCCACGACTTTTATTTCGTAGGAACGAAATTTATTTTGTGGCCACGGCTTTTATTTCGTGGGAACGACTTTTATTTCTGTGCCACGAATTTTATTTCGTGGGAACGAAATTTATTACGTGGCCACGACTTTTCTTTCGTGGGAACGACTTTTATTTCGTGGTCACGACTTTTATTTCGTTGGAACGACTTTTATTTCGTGGCCACGAATTTAAAAAAATATCTCAAGCATATGTCCTATGGCAGCCACCGTACATACCTTTGCCATAGTTTTATAAAAGTATGATTTAAAAAAAATACATGTATTTAGACTTTTAATAAACATTTCTTGTGTGATAATCGACTGTACAGTTCAGTTTGTAATATATTATTTGAACGTTTTAGAGAAATGATCGTTCATTCATTTGAAGTCAAAGTTGTATGTATTAGAGTTTAGAACCCAAAGTTAAGGGTTTGATACCATTAAAAGTTTTCACGATTGTTTGGTTTTTATTCGTATTTGTTTACATAATAAAACGACTGTAGTTGTAAATTGTGCTGATTTTGTCATGTTATAAAGCAGAAAAAAAAATTCTACGCATTATGAATATATGAGTTTTTCGTGGACTATTTCATCTATATGTCAGCGGTCGGCAGTTGCAGACCTCGGGAACTGATACCGTGTAAAATGGCGGCTGAAGTGTTTATAACATTGTTTGGTGTATCTCGAACCCGTCATGATCCACGGTCAGGTGTATATTGATAATTTACATGAATGGGAACACATGTAAATGAAGGATATTAACACTTAGCGCTTCTTCTCGACTTCTCTGGTGATCCCTACAACAACATTAGTCAAGTAGCCATAATCGGGGTCTGTTCTGTGTTTTTGCCGTGATCCAGGTCTGCTCAGTGTTTGTCGACAAAGCTCAAGTGTTTGAGAGCTGAAACATCCTAAGCGGCCTCCTAAACAACTACCCGCACTGAATGTGTTAATATCTTGTTCTCGCATTCACGAGCGATTTGTTTACAGGGTTAGCATTTGGATTACCTGTAGTAAATTGTAAAATCGGGGAAGGAAGAGGGAGATGGAGGTCAGCAGAATATAATTATGCAAGCTTTGATAAAGCACACAAGGATACAACAATTTAACTTGTAAAGATATTGTTGGTTTATTTTATTGTATTGATTTAGTTTAATGGTATTATGGGGAGTTGGAAGAGAGTACGATATATAGGAAGAGGGTCAGTTCTTTCTATTCAACTTTACATTGATTCATTACACTTTTTACTTCACACGAATATCCTTATCTCACAGCGTATCGCCAATGTATGGTGAGTGCTATCTATACTGAACCCTGGCTATAAGCATCATTTTTTTCAATTTTTAACTGAGCGAAATCAACCTGATGGTAATGCATTAAATGATATTTACGTGACACGTGGTTTGTACCTCTATCTGTATTGACAGTACTTTGGTTTTTTTTTTATTAATTATCAGTAGAATTTGTCAGTGTTCGGTAGCGAACAATGAAGAATTATATCTTAATTGACAAATGTATCCATGCAAAAGATAAAGAATGGTTTAACATGTTGATTTCAAATAATCATATTAAGATGGATTAGAATATATCAAGCCGTATGCATCATTCGCTTAGAATGTTAGTTTAAAGGTATATGTGGCGTATTTGGAGTAAAATTTTTGACATGAGTTTGAGTAAAAATATACATCATACTTCTTAAAATTAGACGTTTCACAAACTCCAGGCCCATAAAACATGTTCTGTCTTTAGTTATTTGTCTTTAAACTTTGCTACACGTCTGATGAATGTTAATGTAATCCGCCATTTATAACGCCACTGCGCATGAGTGCGGGAAAACCTAGCATTGAAAACACGATGGAAGAAGAGTTTGTTTACAAATTAGAATCACGTTTTTCATGTCTTAAATTAAATAATTTTTATATCAGATGATACCCGAAGCATTATTATTCCGATATTCATTAATGTAGAACGATATAAATTGTTTATTAAGTGTAATAAAGACGAATTAAGCACGATTTTAGCATCATCAACACGGTAAACGGAGTAAATACCCCTCTCTCTCTCTCTGAGGGATGCATGTACTGAGAGTGTTTATTTATTCTTTATTCAAAAATTCCTCTAAACGAAAATCCACTTGTGGTTTAAAACTTATAAAGTAAAGACACGGGACAAATGGAGCACGAACCAGACTAGCAAAACCCCTACAACTTCATCATGGAAACTTTAATTCGGCTTTAATTCCTGTTCTATCAATCTACATGGTCTCCGATGACAATCTTCACTTTGTTCCTATCCTTGTCAGTCTGTCTCCTTTTTCTTTCATTACCAAATCTGTCAAACTTAACGGTATACCTATCATTCTCGTCGTCGCCATTCTTGTTGATAGACCAAGATGGATGTCACGTGACCCATTTAAGGCGGGGTTATTCAAATCTTTTGTATTTTTTACCGTGCCGGTAAAAAATAAAAAATATTTTTTTGATTTCTTGTATCTTTGTTATGCGATTGAATTATAAAGCGTAATTTGTGTGAAAGTCCTGTCTTTAAGTAAAGAAATGAAGCAAATAATCGGATCTTATTATTGTTATTCACTAAAAATACGCCACATATACCTTTAAGTACAACAGAAACAGAATAACTTGACCACATCGACAACATTCTCCTCAATAAAACATATCTGTCCATTTGCTGAAACCTCAATATTGACACAAATTAATGAGGAATCCGCTATAGCTGCTAGTCTTTTGATGATGGTAGTTTAAACATTTAATCATCCCTATAAGACGATTCACTTCTTAAGTTTGCCCAGTGGACAAAAGTAGTAGCTGGGATTTCTTCTTTCAGAAAAATGAGATTAAGCTTCTCTGGCATAGTTTCGATGACCACTAAATGATTTCCAAATAGAAATACGCATTAGACACTGTTGAAGAATTGTCCGGTGCGGGGCGGATTTGCTCTTGATCAAATACAAGCACCTGTGACGGACAAAGCGCTCACAAGACGCTGATGTAACATGGTTGCTGATCAAACACGCTCTCTAGTTAATCCTGTTTGTGAGACTAGAAACATATTGGATTGCATTGCTATTATTGTGTGCAAATAAAACATTGTCATCGCCCGTCACAGCGCGTGCGCTAGGCATTCTCCGGAAATCTGGCAGGACAAACTTTGTCGTGTCACAGTCCAGGGTCTGACACTGACCATAACCTCAATCCCCCATCTGTACATCTGTAATGGCAGCTTATAACACGTTTAGTATATTTGCATGCATTATATATGATAAAGATAATCAAACGATTCACAAGTAGAGGAACACGCTTGCGTCGAAATGAATCAAGACAAATTGTTCAATTTGATGCTAATGTAATATTAATACAGCAACTGCTTACTCATGATACATATACATGTAAGTTCAATTTACTGTATATGAGATGCAACATGCATTGCATCAGTCTCATTTTATACCCCTTAAGCACAGTTTTATCTCCGCATAAATATAAATTAAGTGGAAATTACTTAATAGATTACAGTAAAGAATTTAAGGGTCGGTAAAATACAGTATTGCCAAAAATTTCACAAATGAAATATTATCTTTCTATTTATTGACTAAAGGCAAAGGAGACATGTGACCCAGACTTGTAGATATACATGTACGCCATGTATTTACAGTACAGGCAAAGCACGACTCAATTTTACACGATAAAGCATGACTCAATTTTACACGATAAACAAATACCTTTTATATATGTACGTGCAAAACTGTTTATTTTTGTGTTGAATCATTCACAGTATGGTTAATAAAATGATCTGCATGTCGTTAAAATCCCGGACACTGGACCACTGAACCTTTCTTATGATCACATTACATAAACAATCTAGAAGAGTCAAAAACCTTATGCAATACTAAGTCTTTAGATCCTGCACCAACATATCCCATCGATTGTTTGTTGTGTTTTGAAATTTTGCTGTAAAACGACTTCCGACGTGGTCGTATATTAATTTATTCATTCATTACAAAACGATAGAGATTATGTCAGTTCACAATGCTTAAAGTGTCCAGCTGCCGGGTGGCTGTGGGTAAAATTTGGTTACATGACGCAGTGTATTTTAAAAAGAACTGTCTTAAAATGTTTCACTAACAAAGAAGACAACACATGTATGTGATCTATCAGGTCTCACAGTGGGCGCTGTACACTATAGCGTCTCAAATTTCAGCCTTGAGGTGTGAAGGACAAACACGGTAGCCCGGATTTCCTCGCCTCTGTGTTCAGACAGAATCCTGTTTTGATTGTGGCTCTCCGAACACCCCTGGGCGTAGGGATGACCTTTTTAATCGCTTCTACCATCTCCCAATATTTGTTTGAGTGCCCTGTCTGTGGTCGATCGCTCTTTTGTTTATTTATACTAATGCTGTATTATTTTTTCTAATGCCTCTTGATGTTGTTTAAACATTAGCTTTTGCTCATCATATTTGGTATCTTAAACATTCTTAATCGCACCCTGAAGTCATACGTTTCTGTATATCAGACAGAATTCTCTCTTGACTCTACACAATTATAATGAACATTGATTTCGATGATCAATGATTTAATTCATAAAACAATCGGTAATTTACAATTCTTAATTTACCAAAGCGTTTTACTTGCAATACAACCAACAACAACAACCCCCCCCCCCCCCAAAAAAAAAAATCACCTTTAAGTTATAACACATATTCACTATGAATATTTAAAGAAAATTAAATAGCAGGTAAAATAAGGTGCTACTCTACCAATATATAAACGTGTATAGTGTCGGGTACTTACATGTCAGGTAGACAGGCTTTATAAAGATTCGTTCCAAAGCTATGGACGGGTGCGGGTTTTTTTTAAATTCATATTTGATTTCTAAAAAGATTTGGATTCTACAGGCTAATTTAAAAAAGTTATACTTCAGTTGTGTAAGCGGTTAAATGTCATCCGAAATGTGACGAACGAGTAGCTTAATTCATGGCGAATGTTTCCTAGAAGAAAATAGTCAATTTTCCCTACTGACATATGTAAACTTTGCTATGTAATTTTTCATGCAGATACCGGGAATGCTATCATGTGCATTTAATTTCTGTTGGTAACGAATTTCGTTTTGATCAAGTTTACATTGTGAAATCTGTTGATATATTTTGGCACAGAATTAAAAAAGGTCCATTATTAAATTGCATTAATTCTCGCCCAAAATTAATATACATAAATAGAATTTTAATATACTTAGTTCATTTGAAGTAATTTTAAATTACTAGTACCTCACCAACCCTGGTTTTAATTTTCCTCTTGTATTGTATGTAAGAAAACAAAGGGTTTTTTTCAAGAGTGCATAAATTTGACATTTTTACTCTGTCACTGTTTTGACGTAATTATATTACATACTGTACATTAGGTATGTATTCGGTGCCATGATTCACTCAGGTAGGAATTATCATACCTAAAAATGTTTGAAATTAAAGTTGGAGAAAAAAAATATCCTGTTTTTGTCTTGAATAGTAAAAACATCTGTGCACTAGTATTACAAAATATTTTCCAGAAAGAAACCTTGAGACTTTTGACTGCGGGATCCAACCACCATAAATGCATTTATACATATTATATTTACAATAATCAAATCAACTCTTATTCAAATTTAATCCAAAATTGGATGAATCCTATATTTATTGTTGGTAAATTTCCCCTATAAATGATTTTATTATAAGAAAAAAATGATGTAATGATATATGATTTAGTGTATCTTAATCAGCTCAAAACTACTGAAGTTATTGGATTTTTATAAAAAGATTATTTTAATCAGAAAAAATGAATGGCCCCTCCCTCAAGTTTATGATACCGGTCTCCGAGATAAGAGATTCATTGTAAGGTAATGTACAGACTTGTAATTATTGCCTGCTAATCCGCTTTAATCCGCATACACTTTTTTCATAGTTTTGCGATGAAGAATTTCCTGAAGATATTTTCTTTGACACATCTACTTGCGCCCGTTTCCGGCTGGGACTTACCTGGATCAAAGTCGGCACACCGTAAAGGTGGGATGTGAAACGGGTGCGTTTGATTACAGAGCAAACAGATTTACTAAAGCTCTAACACGGAGAGCCGAGGAGTTCCGCGCTGATCCCGAGACCCTCCGATTGACTACAATACAGAGGTGGTGGTGAATTACGATTTGGTGTTGATAAAATACTTACAGGCAATTAGGCCACTGAGCCGCCGATAAAGTGCCCTCACACCAACTACTATCTCCCCACAGAGACTGGCTGTGCAATACCGTCTTGGTTATCAAGTCAATCACACCGTCCATTATAAGAAAATAACGCTATAAAATACCACGTAGAACAATAAAACCTTCTATACATGAAGGAATATTAACTTTTTTTTTATTTATTTATCTTTTTTTAGAAAGATATATTGTATATCGCAGACATCATATTTTGGTATCAATATCAGAGATTTGTTTAAAACAAGTTTTGGATTATATTTTACACATTTATTTCACTGTCTTTTTATACCAACATTTGTCTCGGTCTAAATGAGACTGAAGCAGCCACGCAGTAGAAGTCAGACTCTTTATAAATATACGTGTATACAGTTAAATCAAACAGCACGGGGGTCTTATCACAAATCAGGTCTTTCGCACTAATTGTTTCTTTATTGCGCAGATATATACTAAAAAAATGAAATATTTATATAATATTTGCCGACAGCCAAAGGATTTTGTTTATCAACATCTTGTTATAATCATTTATTATAAACGGGGGGTTAGCGGTTCATCAGAAATAAAGAGATGATGTAGAGAGACACGGAAATTCCTTCTCCCCACCGGCCGCCGATGGCTGAAGATGGACCTCCTGACTTTAGAGGTCTGACACAAGGTCCGCAAACAAATGGAGAAAAACAAACGACAGTTTTTGTAAGGTGAGGAGGGCATCCCTGCCGCTTCTTTAATAGTGGGCCGGATCCGAAGCGTGACTAGATCGTTTGTTTATACCTACAGAACTTACTTGGTCTTATTTCAAGGATTCAAAATTGTATATAAAATTGATAAATAAAAAAAAAAAAAAACAGAAAAAGAATGCGTAAAACATTTATATTTTCAAAAATATCTTGGATTATAGAACGAGTATTGATTGCTATTTCACTCTCGAAGAAAAATATGCTTTTGTGATTTATAAATTTCACTTGCCGTGTAATTATTTCTAATCTTAATTTAATTTTCAAATTAGTCAAACAAAAAATAAAACGACAACGTTGATTTTGAATAGAGGCTAGGGGAGTAAATGTAGATATTTTTGTTAATAGATTGGTATGTTTAAATTGACATTTTTATGATTATACAAAGAAACGTTAGAATTCGATAGCGGACTGACGCAAGCGTTAATGGGGGAGGGATAATGGTCAATTAGCCGGTGCCCGGTGTTAGGGACAATATTATGATTCCACAGAGGGTATAATGGAGTACTGCTTATTGGTGTCCCATTGAAGAGCACGGGAGGTGTTGAAACGATTAACACGCGGTTAAACAAAACTAATTGATGGACAAAAAAGTTTGAACAAGACCTGTCTGCCGGCCTTTGTTACCGCTGTTACCAATGACCCGTAAAACGACTGTTATTTCAGCCACAAATTGAAACGGCCAAATCCATTTATTTAACCTTTAAATTTTTCGATGGTGTTTTTCTTGTTAACTAAATTTTGAATATTTTGTTCGGTTTTCTCCGATGTTTTTGGAACAACTGATAATATTGTGAGTGTCCCCGGCCTCGTTTACAATACTGACCATTTCTTCTGCTCGATTTTCCTCCGTGAAATGCTTCGAAATTGGTTTACTTTTTGAAAATTGCTTGATTAAATTTATACTAAAAGTGAATAAACTTCTGAGTTAAAGTAAATACATGTTCATAAAATTTGTTTGATGTTCATAACATAACCTTGAAAATTCTAGAGCTTATATCAAATTATATTTTGTTTATTCCATTAAAAAAAATCATGTTTTATTTACTTTTATTGTTAGCTTGATTTTGTTTTTGTTCAAATACTAAACTTTTATTTTTATATTTTTTATAACGGAAAGTACTATATAACTTATATGTTTCAAAAAGATTTTCTTTAATTTCTTTTCTTTTTTTTAAATGGTTTCCGGTTATGAAATTTCAAGTATTAAATTTTTTTCTCGTCTTCTGGTGAGTATGAACACATCAATCTATCAAGTTAACAGGGGGAAAATATAAATTGCATAGAACGAAAACAAATCCTCTTCTCCAATTTCTTGCTATACTACTTTTCTTTCACACTTATTTCAAATAGATATATTTCATAATATGCTAATTTAAAAAAAAAAGATAAATATAAATCAGGTGAAAAATATTTGCACGAATGAAATTTCTTATCAATCTACAGAAAAATTTATTGAAATAAATATTCTTTTTACCGAGAAAACATGACCTCCAAAAAATGTAACATTTATGTAACAGACAAATAAATAATTAAGTTATCGCTAAAATCTAATGCAGGTGACGGCAAAATTCAAAACAAATAAATGCCACAAAAGCAGTTTTATACAACCTTAAATGATATCAAATACTACTAAAAATTTTGCCAAATTCCATAAAACAAAATGATATGTAATGCCAACACAAGCTTTTTGTGATTTAGTGAACAAGCATGGGTATTCGGTTGCGTTTTCGCATGTTTGAACCGTTTACACTCGGTTCTGTGTAAAGATAGCGATCAGGACGGCTAAAAGCAGTTAATTAAACGCGGGGCCTGTGTAACTATTTGTAAAAATATCACTTAATACCTGTTTAAGAGAGGGGTGGTCAATTTCTCGATTTGAAATTTCTAAATAAACACTTTTAGCATACGGCCTTGGTGGGCGTAGAGATAAGGAGAGTCGGTGCTTTGGTTGCGTTTTACATTCTGATTGGTCGCCGCGCTCAACAACGTGTTAACGTACGCCTAACTGACAGGCCAAAAGCCAACAGGGAAAAAAGCTACTCTACAAATATTTATGGGCTTTGGCATTTATTTTAGCATCGAAAGTCAACGTGCTTTATGAAAACAATTAGATAGAACAATATATGTTATCAACTGGCTGGATAAACAGGGATTTAAGAATGTTTCTCCGCCGGCTAGCCATTCAGTGAGGAACCGACCTCGCGAGCTGAAGGATGAGGCACTGAATTAGTGGTTCTTACCCACGCAATATCCCGAAAATTACGAAGTTAAGAAAATAACTGTTTTATTTTACTACAAGTATGTCCTCTTCTAACGATCTTGTTCGTGCCCACCAGATGGCAATGGTTGGGAATTCTTCCGCCGGGATTTATCCTCAGTACGGAAATCTTGGACCCGGAATGCCTCCGATTCCTTACCCCGCGGGACTGTACTGTCCCTCCCTGGATTTTAACCGAGCCTATGCTCTAAGGATGATCGAGGAGATGCAAAGAAGAGACCAGCCCCAGAAGCCTCCTTACTCCTACATCGCTTTAATCGCCATGGCTATAAAAAATGCTCCGGACCGAAAGATCACCCTAAACGGAATCTACCAATTTATTATGGAAAGATTTCCTTATTACCACGACAATAAGCAAGGCTGGCAGAACTCTATCCGCCATAATTTGAGCCTCAATGACTGTTTTGTTAAAGTAGCTAGAGAGAAAGGGAAGCCCGGGAAAGGAAACTACTGGACGCTGGACCCAAACTGTGAGGAGATGTTTGAGAACGGAAACTACCGCCGCCGCAAGAGGAGGGTGAAGGGTTCCAGCAAGGAGGACTGCGACCAGATCGAGGGGGGATCGGAAACAGAGGCTTTGTCCGACACCGAGGAACATCCGGATGTAGAGTTGGGAGGTCTGGACGAGAACGACAGCGGGATAAACGTCGCCTGCTCCGACGAGGAGAATTCCAAAGACGGAACCGAGAGCCGATTGAGAAGTGATGGAAATCCGTCCAGTTCGTCGGAAATTCCGGCAATCCGAAAAAGACTTTTCACCATCGACAGTTTGATTGGAGACGACTCTCCTGCGCATTTCCAGTCGCAGACGACCGCCGGAAAACGTAAACTGGAGAGCTACGACAACGAGCCAAATGAGAAAAAGAAAAAATATGACATTTTTGACAAAATACCCAGCCCTCCCCCAAAGATCATCGACTTGAAAGGACAATCTCCGACTTCTTTTCAAATTTCTCTTGCGTCGGGTCTCTACGGGAACAGTTTTCTTCGAAACCCTCCCCACGGGTTGTCGCCGCCCCTCGGAGCTTACCCCGGATACCCACCTTTCGGCGGGTTTTCCTTACCCATTAGTAACCCACAGGAACTGTTGCTGAGAGCCCAAGGATTGGGGCATTTCCTAAACGCCGGGACCAGCGACCGGGAATGGACAACGCGGAACTCCCCAGTCGGACTCCGATGACAATGCAAAACGTTTGGACTTTAGAACTTCGTGCCTTGTGTAATTTTGATTTATGTCTGAACGGACGTTTGTTGTACTCGGAGCCGTGTTTTTTATTTTTTATATTCAGTGTCACAGATTCCAGTATTGTTTATATTGCTGCACTAAGCCGTCAATTCTTTCAACACTTCTGCCGATGTATTTGACAACGAGAACGGACCTTAATTGTGAAATATTGCTCTTTTTGGATGAATGATATTTTAATGACCAAAAGTCACGAGTGAAACAGACAGTGTAGATAAAAACTGTACTCCAAAAAATATTTGTTTTTTCGCGACTTCGTGGTGTCACCAGTGACCAGATGTTAGATGGCTTATTCTTCATTGTTAAGCAATAATTGTTGATCATTTGTACATTTTATTGAATTGTAAAAATAAATATAGTACTCTGTGCTCATATAAAAATTATCATTTGTTGCGTATTTATAGCCAACATTTAACAAATTAATTATTTCCATGAAAATATTAATTTATCTTCTAAATTTGTGATTTAAAACACGAGCAAATGCAAAATAAAACAGAGTCATAGTAATAAATTTTTAATCAGACGTTAACTGTTGGTAAAAAAAACTTTACTATTTCTATATTTTATCTCTGAAAAGGAAGCATTGTAATTTTGCAAAGTTGCTTTAAGTATTTTATTTTTATATTATGATATGTTGATTAAGTAAAAGAGAAGGGTTTCCTACAGGATATGACATCCGTTATGCGTGCTCCGAGATACGTAATCAAAGGTTCTAGATTATTTACAAAAGAAATATGAGCGTTTTCTGGGAGTTCTGACTAGCTTCAGGATTTTTTCTGCTATGCTGTATGATCATTAGCATGAAGTAAATATTTATAATGACATTCGGAGAACCACCTAGTAGATGTAGATGATAGCCGTAGTGATCTATAGCCTCAGCAGGAATTATCAGGTCCTGTAATATGTCGTCAATATCAGACGAGAATAATCCTCGTATATTTCAAAATTGTTTATTGAAAAATCTGGAAAGCTCTTTGCATATTGCGTTGAGACAAGAAAGAATTTATTGTATATTTCTCTGATTAGATTTTTTAAAATTATCATGAACAGATATAGATAGAGGATTTAAAGATGTAGTTATCATAATTTTTAAAGAGTGGTTTATTGTCAAATGTTAGAGGAGGACTTTACTTCATAAACCAAGAACAATCACAGCCATTTTAATGTTGAAATGGGTTTTCTAAATAATTTCTTTGTTTTAAAAACATATCAATTAGCAAACTCATGAAAATAAACGTTTAAAATTAATCTTGTTTCTCTAGACATTTTAATTTTACAAGTATAAATAAACATATATCATCAGCGATAAAGTAAAAGTTCTTTTCTCTCCTAATATTTGTAATTTAAAATTATACCATATACCTTGAAAACATTTATTTAATCTCCACAGTAAATATCTTATCATATCGAATTTTTGAAACTTTAACGACGGGGAAAATAATACAACCGTTGTGTGTGCATATACACATTCATTTCTCAAATATTTATAAAGTCAAATTTCAATATTTTTCTAATTAAATTTGGCCACTGGACTAGTGTTTTTTATCGGTAAATAACGCCAGTAATCGCCGGTGTTTGCCTACTCCTGCAGACATAATGAACGTTCTACTCATGCTACTGCGGATATCTTTCTATTTGCACCATTTCGATTTAAAGAATAGTTGGCTGCAACATCATAGAATGAAACACTGCTGTGTCTAAAATGTTCTTCATCAAAAAGACAATGATTTTTTCTCCTCGAATAAATACAGATATACATAAGTATATGTGTGCACGATTATAAGGTTTGACTCATTGTATTCACATATAATTTCAATTCTGCGTTCAATCTTGCAGACAGAAGAAATTATTGAAAGCAATAAATGTACAGTGTATGGTAAGCAAAGTGAAAAAAATCTAGATTATTTTGTAAAGTGTTTTTGGTACATTTCAAACAACAAAAAACGTATATAAAGACTGCTTGCTACGAGTGCTTGTGTTAGCTCTAGAGACTGTACAGAGGACAAAACATTGAAACACTGTATTACTGACAACACTGCCTTGGCTACTCCGTCACAACCCCCCCCCAAAAAAAAACACCCCCTCAAAAAAAAAAAAAAAAAAGATGAAAACAAACGAACAAAACTTTCGCCATTTTTTTTTCAACCATATACCAGTAAAATATACTTATGGTCATTAAAAATGTTTGAAATAGATAGTTGTATCTCATTTTTGCATAATTATGTGAAACTGAAAGTTTGTCGTAAGTTCTTGTGTAAAATGCATCTCAAATATCCTGATAATTATAATTAGTTAGATGATCTAACTATGAATGTGTAATATTTTAAAATTCGATTTTGTCCATTCTTTGTTAATTTTTTTTGCGATATTTAAATATTTTGATGACAGAATTTATTTTCAACGTTTCTCTTCCTAAGTCTGGCGCATATTAAATCCTCGATTATAACTTGTAGTACTCTCTTCGTTATTAGTTTACCAATACCATCACAACTAACCAAGATTTCAGTTCAAGTAACTTAATATGCATATAAAGTTAATTGAAATCTGAAAAGTCCTCTCTCTCTCTCTCTCTCTCTCTCTCTCTCTCTCTCTCTCTCTCTCTCTCTCTCAGTAACACACTCACTTACGGACCGTAATATTGTGTAGATGTTATTTAAATGTAGTATTTGCTTATATTACTTCTTCTACTACTACTTATAGATCTAACCTATCTATTAAATATTAATAGATTTCAGACTCATTCCAAGTCATTAGAATCTGAAAGCTGTCTTAGGTTTTGTCTTTTGCTAGTTTTTTTCCCCAAAAAATGCTTTGGTAGGCACACAATTTGAACTTGATACAGAAAAATAAATTCAATCTCCTCTCTTTTCCAAACTCAATTATTAAAAATAATTTATTATACCCAGACATAGACGCGTGTTATTGACAAAGTCCTCTATTATGAATCATTTACAGTTCCAGTAGTCTATAAATCAAGAATAATGATATTCCCGTTTACGTAAAGATTGACCTTCCCCGGGCCGGATTAAGAAGTACAAACTAGACACGTACAGTTCACGTCAAAAGCCGGGAATCTGTCAGTCCTAGAATGGAGGTGACATAACCAATTCCTCATCACCGAGTGACGCGCGGGTTTCAGCACCGCCATGTTTACCTCCGTACCCGAGTACAAGTTAATGAGTGTGATCAATTATGTTTAATTGGACTAGTTAAATGTGACATTTATTTGTAAACATACTGAGTAAGTTGATACGAGTGGGAAGCACCATACGACTGTGTAGATGAGTTTTCCCTCGCAAACTGTCCGTTATTAAAATATACCCGTCAACTTCCGGTTGGGTAACCAATTTACTGATCGTTACATTAAAATCTCATTTTCAACAAACCGAACACACACTCTTGTTGGCGAATATCGCGTGAGCACACTGAAGCAAGGAGGGAAGGTCAGACGTTGTATTAACGGCAAGACCTTTTGACACGTGCGGAGCTTTAAATAAAGTATTCGATTTCTGTGTGGTCATGAAATAAGACGTCAAGTGGGAATGGAGCACTCATCCATGATGCAAACCTCCTCTTGTTGCTATCATTCAACAAAAAATATCGCAATAGTTTCAATATTGCTGTTATTGGTTCACACAAATGGACTTATAAGAACGTGCACGGGTCGTGTTCTTTTTTACTTGAATTTCACTTTTTAATAGACAATAGTGAAAACAGTTCGTGTAAACCACGCCAAAGATTGCCCCGCGAGATCTGACATGCGTGATGTCAAAATAAATACTGCCCAGAGAAAGCTGTGTGTAAGCTGTTTACAGTTAAACAATATCATTTCAGTTCTCCGAAATAATATCCAATAAACAGATGTCCCAACGTGATTCTGTTTGTTTTATTTAGAAGGAATGAACATTCCACATGTACAAACCAAAATCATACTTCTTGATGCACCTTATAGAATAGAATCTCTTCATTTTGTTCCGTGTTTCATCTGATATTCAATGCATATGCATGCACTTAATTTATGCCTTTTTTGTAGCTTAAGTGATAAGATTGAAAATTGATGCATCATATATTTTGCGTGTTTACAATTCTGACAGACTGTGCACATTTTGAGAATGTCGTTCACAAATTGATATCCTGCTATCATGCTTTCGCTACTTAAAATATAGTTTTTGTCAAAGCGGACGGAGGATAGCATAAACACTGCCGCTGGAAATCCGAGACGTAACAATAACTTTCAACAATTTGGGTCCTGTTTGTTTCGAAGACAGTCAGAGAATTGCTCTCTTCGTGTTAAACCTCATCATCCAGGGCCCTCCACACAAGATAAATTTGCATGCGTCTTTGTGTCATGTTTTACAACCCGAATCTCCCTGACGATTCACAGTTGTCTTTAAAGATCTTGTAAAATAAACAAATAGTTATTTCCGAAAATAAATACACGAGTGCTTACTTTAAATGCCAAATGTCACAATAATTAATACGAATTTTTCAAAAAACCAGTGATTACGTTACGTCATGAATGAAATCACGAACCAAATCACGCCCAATTGAGAATCTCGTGTTATCTGATGATCGAGTGCGCGAGAAGAAACCCGCGACACACCGGAGTGAACCCCAAATATCAACATTTATAAATTGTTTTTTAAGTGTCAAATCATGAATGAAAGCAGAAAAAATGTCCGTCGATCGTTTGGATGTACAAGAGAGGCATTCAGGAACGCTACATCAAACCGTGAGCCAGGAAGCAGGGGTGTAAATGTAATTGATTTTCAACAGTCTGCCAAAAGATGCACACTTTGCAAAATGTATTTGGAAACACTTGGGAATAATTAAAATGAATGTTTCTCACCTTCCAATTGATACATCTGATGGCCAGTTTGAAATTAAACAAAAAGAGAAAAGAAATTTCTTCAACAATAACAATCCTTAATTGAAATACTCGCGGTTTGAATTGGATTCATTTTGAGATAAAAAGGAGACTGACACATCGCTACAGATTACCTCGGATTGCGCTAAATCTGTTAATCTGGGAAACATGAACATGGCATGGTTCATATCAAGTGCTGTATTTATATCAAAGTTTTAATTCATACATATTTATACGCCAGGCAAAGGAAACTATAGTGTAAATATCATTAAAATTTTATATTGTTAGGTTTACAAGAATCTAATTAATCTTTTTTAAAACTTTATTTTAATACTAATTAAAGCGGTATGATTGTGTAATTTAATGAAAATTAAAGAAAAATTTTCTGTAAATTTAGTTTTAAATTTAAAAGATTTATTTAAATTTTCCACATAGATTTATTTTTCAACAAATAAATGAGGAAGCAAAATACAAAATTATGTAACATTTATGTTTTAGAATTCAAAAAGTTTATTACTATCAATCAAATTTTGGACGTATCATTACTAAAGAATTGAAAAATTATTTTTTGGGGTTTTTTTGTTTAAAATTAATATTTAAAAGAAAAACGTTTATTTAATTTGAAATTATTTATTTTCAATTCAAACACAAATTAGAATAATATAAAGCGAGTAAAGAATTATATTTTACCTCTCCAAGTTTATGAAAGTTTATGTAAAAAAAAACCAACGTCATCTTGGCATTAACACAACGATTCCAATATCTGACCAACTCGTGTAAGGTTTTATTTCACACCTTCCTCAAAACTTGATAATGACACGTTTTTTTTTGGTGTTTTTCTTATTTTACCTTTTGTTAAGGGGGGGGGGGGTACATTCTTAAAAAGAATTCATGCATTTAGAACACAAGTACATGTACCTAGAATTTAATTACTGGTATCTAAGATTTTTGACTCTATATATTCCAACATTAGCATGTTTACTAGACTTAATTATATATACCTTCAATTGTATGTGCTGGTACAGTCAAACCTTATCGGTTTGAAAATACACACTCAAGTTCTAAAACATAGAAAAACCCTAAAAGGTTAAAAAAAAAATAACTTTAACATATCTTATAATAAACAATATTTGAATCTTTTTAAAATTCTATTTCTATGATAATAACTACATATATTGTAGTATTTTTCTAACAACCACTATCGCCGCCCCCCCCCCCCCCCCCACACACACACTTCCACAGAATTAATGGAATAATTTTTAATTTTATACCCACCTAGAAAAGTGAAGCATTCGAAAGGACAAGATATAGAGCACGTTCTTGATTTACTCAACCAGAAGGCAATTTTGTTGTAATTTTTATTTTTTATTTTGTAAGCTGTTTCTCGTGGAATGTAAAAATCGGACTAGTTTATTTACTTTTTAATTTCACGCGACAGTTTGTTGTCTTCATTGGCCACGATGGGCGGTACACGAGGGTACAGACCAGGGCTCACCAATTAAACTTCAGAGATACACACAATGTGACGGGAGGCGGAACGGTCAACGCGTGACAAAACCGCCAATAATCGTCGCACGCTGCAGTCACGAATAGACCTCGCTGTCTAATTTCAACATTCATTTATTTGACATATGTCTTACTCTGCATAATCCATTATTTTTTTAAAATCTTTTAAATTCAAGAACAAGTAAAACCTTGCTATCTTTTATACAAAATAGAGTTACATTGTTTTTTGTTTTTTTTTTAAGTGCTCCAGAAAGCACATTCGTCCAATATTAATAAAGGTTATTTTGTTTGTATGTCTTTAAAATTCTCAAACGTATTCGAATAGATTTTCTTGATTATTCTGATTAGAGATAAGATCTCGCGAGAATTTCTACGAGATGTGTGACTATGACGTGACTCTCAAGTTCTTATGTAACTGTGATAAGGGGACTCACAAAATCAACAAGCCACTTCCTAGAAAGTAAACTCAGATGTTGGTCGTATTAGATAATCAAATAACATCTCGCTCAAATCTCGTCCCGTCCGTTATCTGAAGTGACAATCGACATATGGAATGGTATTGTTTATTGTGAAAATATCCACTGTGCAGGGGCAGAACTGTTTTTAACAAGGTATGTAGAGGGATGTTTATTTTTCAACAGTTCCCGATATATATCTCGCTCTGATTTTGTGGAAAAACTTATAGTGAGTGTTGATTTTTTCTTAGGTCTGTCGAACGAGGAGATATCATTCTCCGCTCGCTGATGACAGATGAAACCGAGGAATTCACGTGTGGTCCTAGCAACAGATCCCGCGCCGGAAATTGAACTACAGAATTGGTTTTAAATATTTGAATTAAAGATAATACACAGTATTTGTAGCCCTGTTCACTATATATGTTTATAAAGATCCCAAAGAGAAACACAAACGATCTCCCAGTTACGTCAGAGAAGCAAATTCAATTATTTCTTGTCTATACTCCAATCATTTTATTTCCCACCCTCGAAGTCTTTCTCAGCAGGAAGTTTGAAGCCCGGGAAGAAGCGATGTTACGATAGGGCAATAAGGGGAAACAGTGGATGGTCAATGTTATCCAGATGAGGCAGTTCATCACAAAGAGACCGGGCAATATGTAAGGATTTCCGCTCTGTTCAATAGATCTTGTTTGTAAATGTTGAATAAGTCAATAGGAGTTGTACTTATATCAAATTCACAGAATAACTAAAGATGAAATAGACTATTCTACACTCTCTTCTTCAATCATTGCGAATTATCTGATATTTCATCTTACAATAAAGTTTTTAAAAACGGAAGTATGTAAACCAAATTTTTATTTATAATAGATATAAAACGCATGCATCAAAAAATGAAAAAAAAATATTAAAGTTTATGCTTGAATACTAATATGCAGTAACTGTTTCCATCGACCATAGTTTTCAATATTCTTTTCGACTCTTTAGCTGCTATTCTTTTATTTCTTTTTGGCAGCTTTTTGGAACTATTTTGCAAAAGACTGATATTATCATTAGTGTGAATGAGCTATTGGATACTTTGGTCAATATTTCTGTGAGGTTACCTGCAAATCACTAATACCTGGATAAGATTACGGCATTAAAAGTCACCCTTCAACACAGAATCAAGTCCAAATCTGGGCGCTCCGTAAGGGATTTTGCCTTGATCCATAGCAGAGAGTCGGGGATTGGATCAAAACCTTATTATAATGTTTGTATAGCTGTACAAAGTATATCTACATCAATCATTTAAATCTCACCGCAGGTTGGATCATTTTAATTGATATCTAATAGTCTTGAATAAAGCTGAGAAATGGGCCCAAGTCGCTATAATATTTGTACTTTTCAGAGAGCTCTTTAGAGTCTATTTAGCTAAAATAGTGTAGAATTTAGAACTTATTTTGATAAACAGCGGATATCATCGTGCTTGTGGATTTAAAACACGAAACAAAGTGAAACATATTATTTTGTTTTTTCAAGCGATTCACGATTTCTCTTGTCCGTTTCTTTTTAATATTTTTCGTCAAAAGGTGCCGATGTAAGTAGTTAAATATATCCGTTTAGTTAAGTTTTATTTATATTTCGACAACCAACTCGAATTTAAAAACATCAAAGGAAATTTACGTAAAGTAAAAAGAAAAACAATCGCTTTTGGCATTTTACGATATGGATAAATCATATTTAAGGTATGACTAATAGTGTTTTGTTGATTTTTTTTTCATGTTTCAAAAGATCGCGGGAAAGTAAACCTTATGGCGAAGCACAGAAAATCGCTAAAAGAAACGGTTTCCATGCATGCAAGATGCAAGTCTTCCATGCAAAATATATCTGAGTTGCTTCTTTTATTTTTACTACATGACAGTTGTATTTTTTTATTTACATTTTAAGGAGAAGAACTCGTAAGTCGTATGAACTTCCTTCTAATCCTTTACAATATGTTCAAATCATTTAAGTCACTATATTTAAATTTTTTGGAAAATTCATATTAACCTTTGGCTGGACAGAATTTAATATTTGCTCAAAACGAAATTTAAGAATTGCTTAAATAAAAAAAATGAATAAAAGTTTTCACACTGATCAAGTGCAAATCATCGTAGATGTTATTTTTTTTATTTATTTCGTAAATCCTCACTGTAGAAAAAAATGTCTTATTAAAGAACTTACAAAAAGGGTAATTAAAAGCATTTTTAAAATTCAAAACAATTTCTAAAGGCTGCCAGTTTATTAAAAATAAAGTCTTAATGGACATTTTGAAAACTTGAATTCTAATACATAAATAATGCATGTGCCCACTCACGTGGTAAAATTGTTACAAGTTCCCTGCAATGTTTTCAATCGTTCTAAAAAAACATAATTGTTTGGGACATTAACCACATTCTAGCGTGTGACGTCATTGGCACTAAAAAAATGGTTATCTATTTAATTTTTAAAAGTGTTAAAGGAATTGATTCTTTGTATTGAATAAATGAATGATGAATCAATTAAATATATTTTCTGAATAAAATTTGTTAAAAATAGTGATATACGTAAGGAAAAAATATTACAATAAATAAAATAGATAAATTAACAAATAAATGAAATTTAAAAAGATGTATGAAATAAATTATTATACAGTGTTATTAACAAATATTTGAATTTTATTGTATCTACACTACTTTCCATTTTAAAATTATGCAGATAAAAAAATCTTTAAATTGCAAATACTTTTTATTTTACGTGATTACTAAGAATTTAACAAATTTTGATAACATTTTAATTTTTCTTGGTTTTTAACAAATAAATAATATTATAATTTAAAACAAAACATATATTTACATGTCATAAAAAAGATGTTGATTTAATTATTTGAATTCTCTGAATCATTTTTCTCTGGTCAGATGAAGATTTTGTATCTCATTTTTAAACAAGTGGATTTAGTTTGAATTTTATTCGGTCTACATTTAAATAATTTCCTGATTATTACCTAAACCTGAACGATGGAGATAGCTAATACACGTAAATGTACAAAAAAAAATTCTCAATCGTTTACGATGGAGATAGCTAATACACGTAAATGTACCCCCCAAAAAATAATTCTCTCCATCGTTCAGGTTCAGGTGCTTGCAGCGCCATCTACACGGCGAACCTTCTGTCACGCCTTTTATGTTCTCACATGACTTGTTCTCTTTCTCCATTTGTATTAAAGTTAAACAGAGAAAATACCTTTCTCTGACTAAAAAAAAACATATGAACATATTTTCAAGTGTCGAAAACCAAACAAGAAGATTTCCTGGAACGCAGGAATAAAAAGGGCTGATTGGCGTTGGTGAATGTGCGTCAATGTTAGACTGTTTGTCGTGCATTAGCAGGCGATGGACCAGTCCGGGAACAATTATTGACTCAGGTCTGACATGTTGACAGAGAAAGAAACAATTTTAGATTTGATTTCAATAAACTTTTCTTTAAAATCGAATTTTGTGTCCAAGAGACATTGTCCATCTCGGCTTAAATATTTTTCGTATTTGTTTATCCAATTTGGGAAAATGTGGCCCGCAAACATGCGCGTTTGACCAGCAAACAGTCCATTCAAACTGGACCCAATAGAACTAACTTTCCATTCAGCAAAACAAACTTCTCAATAGTGAGAAAGTGACGAATTCCCTCCCAGGGAAATTAATAAAAGTTTATATTTCTTTGGAATATGTTGTATATAAACCACATATGTGTATATATCTTGTTTTTGTAATTACTGCCATAGCCGTGTCAACAGTCCATTGTAGGCTGGAGAGCTGCTCCGATACTCGCCGAGCTTCCGAACACAGCAGCCAAAGAACGCTGTTTTTTCACCTTTTCTTTAAACAAACCATTCTTTCATAGCCTGCACCTGGGCTGACAATTCCTTTCCGTTATCGATTTCTCTTTCGGATCTTAACACGTGTTCAAATAAAGCGCTATCATCGACATTAAATATATTTATGATTTGTAACGAGAGATGATGGAGAGGGTCAGAGCGTTTAGCGGTCAGCCTCGCCGCATTCCCATTCAGGGCGGGGTAGGGGGTTATCGATCCAACGATCGATAAATTCTATCGATACTTAGTAATAATTAACCGAGTCTTTGCTCAAATTTCTGATAATAATAAACTCATTAACTTCTTCATTAACATATAAATTTACAAATAGTCGGTGTATACATTATATTGTGATGGTATAGAGTCAAATCACATCTGTACTTATCGTTAAAGAGTTAATGTAGCGGCATTTTTGTCATTCCAATAAATTGTTGAAAACAGTTGATGCCTTGTTGATATATACAGTATAAGGACTCAATTCCCTTTGAATTCTTATCTATAATAGCGATATGTTTTTGTTTTCATTAATTATGAAATAAAAACTAATTGTATTTTTGTTTTGGGGTGAAACAGGCGCAATATACTTCTAAATTTAAAATGGAATGAAATGAAAAAATGGTCGCAACATCAAATTTTAGAATTTCCCACACCATATCATACATCAACATGCGATAATCCATATAGAACAACATTTTTTTTTTTAATTGGATGAAACAAACTTAATTTGTTATCCTAAAATAAATTTATTCTTATTAATTAATTTGTTACATGTTTAGTTCATTATTTTCTCTATTCTTAACCTACTAGCATTTCAAAATATATTATATCGAAGGAAAAAAAACTCAGATACTATGATTCCCTTTTATAAGATTATGCAATCCCTTTAAAAGAATTACAAAATTTGCGATAAAATTCCGTCCAATTTGTATGGAAGCATAACAAAACAACATTGTAATTATTTGTACATGTCCTCTCTTTTCCCGAAATTTTGGACTTTCTCAATTTTAATTCTGGTTTCACAAGCAATGAGTTTGACTTTTCAACTTTCCCAACAAATACAATAAATATCTGTTGATGAGCAACAGTCTAACATGTTTTGGGAAAGTCACTGGAAAACTGAATTGCAGTAGTTTATTTTGGTAAATAAAATTTAAAAAACGAATTTGTATATACAAGGGTAGATGTAGGTTCACAATTTGCTCACGGAAATTGTATTAATGTATTTTTTCCTGTAAATGATAACCATATTTAATAAAATATCTAATATTCAGTAGTAAACTAAGCATAGTTACTATATTCATCTTAGTATTTTATTGTTTACCATAGTATGACAATTCTATCATAGTTAACAACATTATCATCGTAAATTCATTTTTTTTTCATAATAGACTATTGCTTACCATATCGTTAATTATAGATTATTACAGAAACCACCCCATGAAAATGGTAAACTGTAGTATAGTAAGTAAGTATTTTATTATAGTGACATGTGTATGTCAAAAGTATAGTGCAATACAATATTATCAATATTATAAGTAATCGAATTACACCCAGTCCATTGGACCTATATGTCACTTTGAAATCTTAGAGTATACAAATATATATACAGTAGATTGAGCGCATGAGTTTAATTTGATTTGTACAGATAATTATGTCTTATTGAATAAATTAAATTGATATATTTGGCAGTTTGTCTTTGATTTTTTCCATTATAATATTTGGAAATATAGTTTATATAGTACATACAATTACACCATAATAACTAGGGATGTCAATTTTACTCGGTTGGCTTCGTCGATTAATCGGAGGCTTTAGTCGAGCGATAGTCGAGTACTCGATGATTTACTTCTAACCGTGAGTCCTTTTTATATCAAAAATGCTACTGCCGCATACATCTTATCTTAAACTAAATAACGTTAAAAAACTTATAATAACATATACTATAAATGTATTTGATTTAAAATAAATTAAAAAGTATTTTATCTAAATATCCGTTAGAAAATGTCCTGGCTTTTCCTTTTTTATTATGACGCTTACATATAGTTGAGCTCCGTATCATCTTAGGCAAATCAAATGTGACTTGTTTCACGGTAACTTATTATTAATAATAACACAATGAACTACACCACCGTTTGTCATAATAAACTGTTGTTATCATACAGATAACTATATAGTTCGAGTTTATTATTTATAGTTAATCACTGTAAACAATAGTCTAAACTATAGTTTATCTCGGTATAATTGGAAATGGTACGTCTAACTAAAGCTTATCGCGGTAATTAAATAGTTTATATTTTACAAATGAAAATTTTTCCCACATCGTCGTTTTTCAATTTTGTAAGGGTAGGGACATCCTTGGTACTAGATGTGTATACAGTAGTATATATATCCAACTAAGCATGTCCTCTGACTTTCATCCTAGACACCTATGATCGAAGGAGTTAAGAATTGAGAAAAAAAAACCATTTTTTTTTTCTTATTTTGAATGATATATACTCCTGCTTTTCAAAAATATATATGCAAATTTGGGTACTCAGAATATTTACAAAAATATTTCAATATACATAATTCTTTTTATCATTCTTTTTAAATGTGGAAACCCCTTGTCCTGACTCACTAAATACATATGAAATTAACTCACTTTAATCTTTGGTCTTGAATTCAAAATATTAATTATCTTATCGTTTGAAGTATTTCGGCCTAATGTAGAATAAAATTAACAATGGAAAATAGATAATGAAAACTTTTATCTTTTGGACTGATTCCATACATAAAAACTTGTTTTCTATGCTATATAGCCAACTTCATTTCTTTTCGAAACGCAATCTGAACGGAAACACAGTACCTGACTTAAGAAAAGAAAACTTAATCTTGAATAAAATATTAAAACATGAAATTCAACCACATTCCTGCAATACTTTTTAGAAAATGAAACAGAGAGAGAGAGAAATTAAAATTAAAATGGGGGAGGGGTAGTTTCAAATTTCGTGTTGAAAATGCAAAGCTCGCGAAATTTGGCATTGTTACTGAAATAAAGCCAAATCTGGAGAGGGTTGACCCTCCCATATCTTGGTAGCCCAGAAATCTTTACCCAACAAGGCAATTGTCTCTTGGATAGAAGCAGTTCTTGCCTTTTTCACACTAGAATAACCATTTTCTGTTACTCATTGTTGAAATAAAAGCTCAGGATTTTGGTTTTGTACACACAACAAATTCATTATCCCCCTGGTCTGAAGTTGACCGTCAGCAGTATTTAGATCGCGGGACTTTTGATCTCCAAAATGATACCAAATAGTTCAAGCTTTTAAGTTAATCGTTGTTTTATTTCTCTTTAAACAAATACAAACTTCATACTCTAGTCTTTCAAAACTGTAGTTTGTTTATCCCAAAAGAAAATTCAAAATCAAATAAATTTGCCTATTTATTTAAAGATTTTTTGTTGAATGCGGAAAAAATTAATCTCTTTCCTCCAAGGGCCTCTTCGTGTTGTTCAAGTGTGTTTGCTACATTCTTACTGAAGGAGAAGAAAGGGCCAAATCATCTGATTGCTGAGAAAAAAAGCTTTGGTTTAATATTCTAAGTCAATACTGATTCTTGAAAAGTCGTTAAAACGGTGGGAATTTATCTTTGGAGCTTGCTACAGCCGTTGGAATCATTTATTGACTGCTTAATATTTATATCAAACATTTATACATTTTTTTCCATGCTTGCTTTTAGTGAAAAAGACACATTTTTTCAAGTAAAAAATAAAACAACTCTCTCTTCTGAAGTCACACATTAAAACTAAAACTTTGAATGAGTGAAATTAATTCCAATTTTTTTTTTTTACTTTGTATACAATACAATCATGTTCAATCCAAACAAAATAAAAAACAAATTAATATTAAAGCATAATTTATTGTGATTCTTAGACAGCTGGATTTCTTCATCACATTCTCGTATGATTATTTTGTATAGCAATGGTTATTTATAACTCAAATGTGAACGATCACTAATTGGCTGAGGTAAAATATCTGATTGTAATGACATCTCTGACAAACAAGGGGGGGGGCTAAGGAGAGAGGGGGTGGTCAGGACTGTAGATAAGGGGGAGGGTGGAATGTACCAGGGTAACAGATAAGTGAAGGACTACATATGCACATGCACATTGCACTGTGTATATTACACCGTGTCATACACCCAATGCACTGTGTATATTTCACTGTGCCATACACCCAAAGCCATCCATGGACTACACGGGGACGTGCAATTAAAGGTGTAAGTAACCTAGGGCTGCTAAAGTGAATCAACAGTCCTAACTATTGGGGCAGGAAAGCAGCCCCCCTGTTAGAATTATGACCAATATACAATGTAGTAATACTGTGTAGAGAAAATACATAGCATTTCATTTTCAATAAATAACGGCTCATTTGAGATTCTATATTTTTGTAGATACATATATTACTAAGAGCAAGGCCCACTTCTAAATGCAAATAATATTCTTCCAACTATAATATTAAAGCCCCTCATGGTTAGATATCATATACTATGGAATCGGTTACATATCATACACAGACCCAACTTTCCAGAAATTTGACTGGAATTCAAATATTGTCAAAACACAACAAGAAATACATGGATAAACCAATAGAAAAAATAAACACATCAAAAAATAGACTTACTTCTTAATCTGATATTTGACAAAACAGGCTATTAGAGCATGAATCTTTTGACAGTAGTCAATATAAAGTAATTTTACTAGTTTCTGTAGCTAGGCTCTGGTCCATCATACATGTATGACCAACAAGAGTACTACACGAGTATGGAGATGGGACTTGTCTTTTAAAGCTGTTAGTACTGGCAGCACTAAGGCTACAGGGTCTGGGAAATAGATCTCTACTAGTTCACACGCAGTACTAAGACTACGGGAGATAGATCTTTACTAGTTCACACACAGCACAAGAACTACCGAGTGCAGGCTTGTAGCGCAGGACTGGAACACAGAGCTGACTCATGCCACACCCATCTATTCAAAAAAACAAACTGGACACAAAACAGGGCTCACTGAGTCCTTATAGATATTGGTCCAATTGATTGTAACTAATGTATGGTAATTAATTAACAAAAAACTGGACACAAAACAGGGCTCAATGAGTCCTTATAGATATTGGTCCAATTGATTGTAACCAATGTACGATAATTAATCAACAAAAAACTGGACCCAAAACAGGGCTCACTGAGTCCTTAAAAATATTGGCTCTATTGATTGTAATAAATGTAATAAAATAATAATAAAAAACCTGGATACAAAACAAAAGCTATCTTCCTTTTTGAAATCAATCCTAACGTTTGAAACAAAACAAATAATTAATAAAAACACCCAATGAACGTAAATATGATAAAATGTTCACATATCAAAAGAAGGTCGAAGATTTGATCCCACAAGATTGTTCACACAACAGCTGGATGAGAATGAAATTAACCTGAAAATAAAATAGAAATCAATAAATTCAAAATTTATTATAAATGTATAAATCAACAATTAAAAAACAAAACTTGAAAACAATGTTTTATTCATACTGGAAAACAAAATAAGTAAATTACAGATGATAATATATCTTAATTTGTAACTAAACTATAAAATTCAATTTTTTCAGGAAAATTAAAAATATAATTATGAATAGAAGTAATTCTAATCTATTATCAATCCTACCTCCAATGGATTATGCCAGCGGATTTGTTTTCATTAATGATATATCACTTTCGACCATTTCTTTGACCAAAGCCTACAAAATCAAAAGTACATCCAACACTGTAAATATTGGTAAAAGTAGGAAACTGTATGATAATGAATCTGTTAAGAGGAAATAAAGAATTGTTGCAATGTTAAATCAACTTTATAATGAGACTAAATCACTTTGATGACCCGGCCAGTACATATTAATTTCACTGTAATAAAACATCCCCTTCACCATTTAGAACCACATTAAATGTTTCTCCTTAGCTAAAGAATAAGATTGCACTTTGCCTCATTAATTAACAAAAGATCAGAAATGTTTGATTGTTATGATGACACTCATGCATTTTTTACTATATTTTAAAACTTTTTTTAATATACATTTGTAATTTGGTTTTTAATCTTATTACATTTACACGTATTTACTTATATACTTACATCAAAGGAGTAATTGGGCTGCCACTTAAGGTCCGTCTTCGCTTTGGTACAATCTCCTAGCAGAAATTCCTGTGGAGGAAAATGAATATAAAGGTATTAAGAAAACTATTATGAATAAATTCTCCAGTTATAAACACACAGAAGCAATACCATAACGTGAACAGTAACAATGCTTTCACATATTTTGTATCTATGAATAGTGGCAAACATATTACATGTACAAATTGTGTACCAATGAATGAAAGCAATGTATTAACAATCAGAGGCAAACTAATACAAATGTGTTATTAGCATCAAAATTAATCTTTTAAAAAATGCCTGCCATTTGAAACATTTTGCACTTTACGATAACAAAAATTACATTCTTAAATATTCCATTATGAGTTAAAATAGAAAGCAGCTTTTTCTGCCAACTGCTACGCCAGACTTCAACCCTTATATAAAACAAGATTGCACAGACATATATTTATCTCCAAGCCATTAAACCTGTCTCATTATTTACAAGTCCAGCAAACCAGCTTTTAATGTCAAAAACGTTTTTTGTGTAAGAAGTTTTGAGACTTGGTTTGGCTGTATGATGTATAGATAATGGCGGTGACAGCATTACACGGTGTCAAACGCCAGCCAGGGCTGTACATCACCTGCCAGATAGTTTTGTAGAAATATAAAATTTAATGGGGCTTTTTATGGTTAAAAGGGGTCATAAAACCATCAGTCTGTGATGAAAATAAATAAATAAATTAAGTTCTACAATAAAACAATAATGAACACTACATACTTAGAAGCAACCCTCAGTAACAACCCTTTATCTTAGGTGGAGTTCCTAATTTAAAAGAATTATTCCATAATATTCACTTAAATTTGAACATTTGAAAAAAGAAAAGAAGAAAAATATGGCATTGGCATTATTGCATGGCAATCTTTTTTATCTCTTGATTTATCATATATTTAAATGTTTAAATAATACCCAATGATGAATCATAAGAAGATTACAAGCAATACCTGGTCCAGCAATTTAAAAATTGACATATACAGGTACATGCAATAACAAGAACAAAATGTAAGCAAAATGTAAAAATATTTTATCAAATCTGTAACAATTAATTCGTAAGATTTTAAGGTGGTTTGGTATTTAGGGTCTTATTTTTTTTTTTATCCATTCTCTTCCATTCATTTATTCCTGGCTCCTTCAGCAGATATTTTACGTAGGGCTAAGAATAAAACACTGGCTGATATAAACAAATATAAAAAACATAGAAGTTGTATTATTTTTTTTTCTGTTAGCTGAAGGTAATTTTTCTCCCCTGTCATTTACTGTTTTTAGTAGTTTTTTGACACTTTTGAACTGCTGCTTAATTTGTTAAGACCACGTCCCGCTGTGTACTGAAGTCCAACTACCTTAAAGCAGACTGATTCAATGATTAGTCTGTAGTTTGTCAAAATGCCACAAACCAATTAAATACAACTTGTGTCATAAAACTGAGTAGTCAACAAATAGAAATGAATCCGCGTCACTGCAATTTAAGATCACACTCTGTCATGTGCTCATTCCGACACTAGTGTACAGATACAAAGGGCTAAAACTCTTGTAAATCTCATTGTCCATGATCGAAACTACAAACTTATACTAGATGGTAATTTTTTAATCTTTTCTGAAAAAAAACACAGCTAGATCAAATACCAATTAAAGTTAAATTTTTGTTTTGAAATAAATAAAAAATGTGCCCTTTAAATGAGCTGAGTCAATCAGAGCCAGATAGTATTAATTTATAAATGTGTATGGCAGACTGAACAAAGAGAGGCAACTCTTACCACTTCTGTGGGGCGGTAGTACTTGGGGTTGACCTTGACCCGAACCTCCCCGGTATTCTTGTCCTTCCCTACCTCAGTCACACCTTCTCCTTCCCACCTGGAATAAATAGGTCAAAATATCAGAGCACATACAGAGCAATATTAATAGGTCAAATATCATGGCCGCAACATTCCTCAACTTGTAATATTAAAAAATCATAGCACATATACCTTGGCTTCTAATACCAAATGTTACATGTAATTTTGATGACTTTCTTGTACATGTTTTCATTTTTAAAAATTTCTCAGATACTGTAGCATATTTTAAGAAACAATGTTTTAAAAGTATTCAAATAATTTTTTTACTACCATTCTTTTAAAAAATTAAGTTTTAGAAAACATCAATACAATTGCTTTGATACTGTAGTGTTATAGCAGAGAGCTAAAAAAAAGAAAGTATATCTCGTGTTCTGTGTGTTTGTAGATATAGTACAACACCTGCGTCTTTATGCATGACACATGCATCTCTATCCCCACTTTAATATCACTTAAGAAAAACTCGTAATATTTAGAAAACAATGAAAACTCTGACACTCATTAATTTCAAAAGTGCGTTTCTCTGTCGAGAATTCATGTTGAAAAATGATTACCGGTGTGCAAAGTTTCGGAAGTGCAGCGTTTCATAGACAAAAATGTAAATGTCTTTTTTCCCAAAATGAATACTTAATCTTACGGAGAAAGATACACTACAGATGTTTGGGGACAAACATCACACTAGATTCATTAATAATCAAAAACAATTCAAACAATTTATACAAAAAAACAAATAATGAGGGGTTTTTCTGAAGGCAATCAAAGGGAAAAAATAATTACCCCACTTTATAGGACTCATTATATGTGATGTTTATCTTATCTACTAGTTAAGCTTATTAGCTCAAAACCACATGATTTATAGGCAATATATACATGTAAATAAATGCATATTCAGTGTAAACAAATTTACAAGTACACAGATATATCTGCCACGAAAGGATATTACTACAAATAACATGTTGTGTGATTTTATCCTCATTGTTGGATTTTATCCACACTAAAATATCCTATCCACATCCCAGTGTCCTCTATCCATATCATGAATATTTATGACAGATATATCCCAACACATTACATATTAATGCATATATACTCCAAGATAAACATGTAATATCCACCTCAAAGTATAATCCACATGACTATACATTACACTCTATCCACATCAAAGTATCAAACATGTATAACTACACATTATACCAGTAATGTGTAGACATTACAACACATTCCTTCCATATATTTACATCAAAGTTTAATCCACATTACTTACACAATATCCACGTTGACAACTTTGAAGGCTTTCTCCACAAATTCTCGAACACTGTGGCATTCTCCCATAGAGATCACGAAATCTTCAGGTTTGTCTTGTTGAAGCATCAGCCACATTGCCTATAGAGGAAACAGATTACACAACTCATTGATTGTCACTTCTGAACCTCCGCTATCTCACAGCTATGCTCAGTCAAACTTGGACATTCTAAAGATAATTCCAATGATGTGATTTTGATATTCTATATCCTGAAAATTATTCCAATGATTCAATTTTTTTTTTATTGAAAATACGATTATGGTAAAAAGTTTGAGGGAAAAGAATTTGTTGCATCTGGAATCTTAGATTTTCAAAGAATTCCCTTTTTTCAGTACCACATAAATTATAAGATTCTTAATAGCATAGCTAAAATAGAAAGGAAATATTTTGGATGAAAATAAAAGCAGAGTTTTATGACTTAACATCACTCCACTCTGGATTGTTCAAATTTTCACAGACAATTGTGTCTTTTTAAAAAGTTTCAACATAGAAACCCTTCACATAGAATCCTCCTTCCTGAATGCAGTGGACCACTAGGTCAGTACCAACTCTAAGATATGCCAAATATATATCTGATGGTTGTTCAATCTCTGTAGAAGAGTTTGACCGAGACACACCAAACATGACTGGTGGTTGTCCCAGACTCTGTAGAAGAGTTTGAATCATGCGGACCACTTTTATAATTTCTTGGTGTTTACACATGACAACTGAGCTGCTTCGACTGTTTGACTGTTTGACTGGTGTCAAGTCATCAACTTGCACTGCTACTATGGCATTTAGGTTTTGTAAAGTTGAAGAAGAAAAAATATTATTGTGGGGATTTTTTTTCTAGACAGAAGTTTTGTTAAGGAGTTCTTCATGTTTGGGTTGTGTTTACAAGACAATCTGGTGTTGTTTCTCATAACATCAGACAGAAAGATGCCAATTTCATTGTTATGCGTAACGTTTGTTTATTTTGTTTTCATCAAAACGTGAAATTTTACTCTTTCAAGATCAAATGAAAAGAATACAGTTTGTTCCAAATTTGAAAAAAAAACCATATATTTTTTAATATAAACTACATATACTATCATTCAAACCAACTGCTATTCAAGTTTTTAATCTTATATGTAAAAGATCAAATCATACCATATTTTGATTTAAAAAGTTGTTTTTCTGTTTTTAATGCTCATTGATATTGGGTTGGTATTGTACATGTACGCTGATTTCATAGGGTCTGTTGTCTGTGAGTTAACTGTGTCCTTCTATAAACTTGATATAAGTATATAAGCTCCAAGACTTTTACTGGCACATTTAATGACCCATATTTGCTAATGAGGGACTATACCTCTACATAGTCCTTGGCGTGGCCCCAGTCTCTCTTTGCGTCCAGGTTTCCTAGCTGTACATTCTCTTGCTGTCCTAGAGTTATTTTAGCCACGGCTCGCGTGATCTTCCTTGTCACAAATGTCTCACCTACATATGACAAACAAAACATTGCAATCAAACATTTTCATATTTTTTTATAATACAAAGTACCCATGCAACAACTGTGAGCTTCTTGGTCTGTGAAGTCTGTGAAGTCTGGTTTACCGGTACTTTAGAAAACATGTACCAGTACATGTACCTGTGCCGGTATATGCATCACTGTCTATTATACATGATATCAATTAGGATTAGTATATAGTCTGTATAGTTCAAAAGTTAATCTTTGCTATAATGTTGATGGAAGAACAGTACACTAGATAAACAATGTTCTTTGTCAGGACTTGTTTTTGTTCTCCATAAGCTTCACAGGCCTACGGCTTCTTCCACTCATCAATGGAAGTCAATTTTCATTTGTCATCATCCAATCATCTCCAATCTACATTGTCCGTGAACTGAGAATCACCCAGTATCACCCCACCATTTTGTTTTGATAACGTCAAACTTAGATGGAAATTCAGCCCCTTCTTTATTTCCAATCATGCAAATTCCACTTCCTATCACTTTGTTTTTCTGTTAAGATTTGATGTGGAATAAATTGGCTTTTGTCAAAGTCAAAGCAACTCTTGTAGTGATTTAACTTGATCCTGTGTAAGAAAACATTGAAGGGAATCTGATCGGGCTGTCAATCACCAATGATACTGCCTTACTCTAGCTGTCTCTTAGCAATATAATACATAAGCATACCAATATATCAATCTCATGTTGCCCAACACTAAAAATATTTCTGTTAATTTATCTCTGATA
Organism: Magallana ariakensis; assembly: GCA_020458035.1. Taxonomy (NCBI): domain Eukaryota; kingdom Metazoa; phylum Mollusca; class Bivalvia; order Ostreida; family Ostreidae; genus Magallana; species Magallana ariakensis. The sequence continues at coordinate 6,396,355 of CM035814.1, forward strand.
AAACATTCTAAATTGAACAGAAATTAATTTTTTTTGGAATAGGCCTAAATAACTAATTTTATAGGAAAGCAGAACTTTTAATAAATTTATTATTGAAGAGATTTGTAAGCTACATCCTATAAATTGTCTGGCTGTAGGGTAAACCATGCTTCTCCCACTGCGAGGAAGCCTTATTAAGTTACAAACCAAAACATAATTCTACACTAAGTCAACATCTTGACATTCTGTCACACTGCGACAGATGTGGGAGAATCCAGGGGGCTGATGGGAAGGTTTTCTGTCTGGGATGGGGGTCAGGCGTTTGTCGGGGTTGGGGGTTGAGTGTCATTTTGTGCACAGCCTGCAGCAAGCCTCTTGTTGATAAACATTGGCCTGTCATTTCCATTTCACTAACAGGGCATGCCTGCTTGTTTAATGCATTATATCTCAGAGGATTAAACTCCACAAAAACCCATTACATCACCATTTATTCTTTGATGAAGAAAGAGGGTGTTCTCCATAAAATGAAATATAATTGATATTTCTTTGTTGGCCGTGGCCCGAGGATATTCAGACAAGAATCATACAATGAACTTCATCGTCCTCTCCTCACGTCTGTAATTCACTGGTATCGCTTTCACTTTTAACCAGATAAACATGTAATTTAAGGCTCAATCTCTTGACATATACCATTTCATATTTAAATTTGAATCTAATAGATATCTCTAAGTCTTGAGGAGTACAGACATTAACTGAAGAGTAGAGGAGGAAATTAATTCTTGTCTAAATGTATAAAGCTATGATCTAGAACATATTCACCAAAGCATTCAGTCTGCTCCTTACAATATTTCACAAAAATCTTGATATGCTAAAAAAAAATAATTTATATACATGCACAACCTATTGGCACTTATTGGCAATTCTTTTATTTACTTTAATATTCAATCTTTGGTTCATCTAGCACTTGCATATATTATTTCATTTGCTATTATTTACCCAACTTATCCAATTAGTATATATACATCAATTTAGATTTGTTGCTTTTTTCAAGCTTTCCAAACCACAGCTTTACTGGTACATGTACATGTACTGTAAAGTGGACTATAACATGACTATTGTCTCACCTCTCCTGGGACTTTCGTGGTTAAACAGGATTCCATTACAGGCGTACATGCCGTAGGCCTCGCGGTAGTTGATGACTATCCAGTAGGCATACAGCTTGGCCACACCTGTAACATCAGACAGACAGACATATCAGACAGACAGGTAACACACCTGTAATATTAGACAGACAGGCAGACAGGTAACACACCTGTTACATCAGACAGACAGACATAAAGGTAACAATATATCATAGAATGTACATAACCCATACATCAGACAGACAGACAGACAGATGGATGGACAGATGGACGGACAGACAGACAGACAGGTAACTATGTATCATAGTATGTACCTATCCCATACCCAACATTAATGTTCCTCTGATGGGCTGTAGCCAGCTAAAATGATCTAACAACCATATAACAAGAAATTCTGTGAAAAACACTATCTGAAATTGTTTTAAGAACTTATGATTCCTGAAGGAATGCAATTGATTTCATAATAACATAAAGAGTAAATTGTTGCAACCATTTATTTTGTAACCAAAGTATAATTTGTGCAAAAACTAAATGAAACTACGATAAAAATTAGGTATTCGCAGTTTTATATTCTTGCAATTTGATGCAAAATGGTTGCACTGCAGAATTAAGTACTCGTATTAAATAAGGAATCTACAGTAGCTTTGGTTATAGGAATAGCTTACCATAAGGAGATCTGGGGTAGAAAGGTGTGGTCTCTTTCTGGGGGATTTCCTGGACTTTCCCGAACATTTCGCTGGTGGATGCTTGGTAGAATTTGACTTGGTCTGCAAGTTGACAAGTTCTAATTGCATCCAACAAACGCAGTGTTCCGACGGCATCAACATTGGCAGTGTATTCAGCCAACTCAAAGGAGACCTGAAAAAGGGCAAGAAAAACTGACAATTATATACAGAGGTACGGTAAATAAAAACCAAACATTCTGTAAAAGTAGTTATAAATATTTATGCTGGTGGTCAAGTACACACTTTCTACAGTCAAACAATACGATCAGTATTGAATACACGGATGACTGATAAACAACTTTAAAGTTTTGATTTTTTTATACCATATGTGCAGGGTATTAAGCTTACCGTGAATGTAGTGTAAATTTCCCCAACAAATAAGTAACCACTTTTACAGAAATTAATTCGGTATGTGTGATAGGTGTGCACAAAAAAAATATTATTTTAGAAAAAACAAATCTCTTTAAAAAATTAATCATCAATTTGTATGTAAATACTTATGGACTTTCTCCAAAGAGAGAGGAAAAGGCACAACTCTTATATTAATTTATAAATTAATTAAAAGTCGCATAAATGTTTTTGCCAATGAAGTCTTGCAGTTTCAGAAAGGATTGAGTTTGATAAAAGTACTTGAAATTTGATAGGGTTTTCAATTAGATGCACAATTTGACTGGATGCTGTGGGATGAGCCTGCCAGCAGGGGGAATATCTGAGGGGATATGGGGGACAGATGAAATAACACAGCTGACTGGGACCTATCTCGGAAGGAGCTTCACTAAATAGGTCAATTATAACCCAAATTCACACCACCTGAGACATTTCATTAGATACAGGTTGCCTGTTAGAGCAAAGTGACAATGTTTTGATTGCCTCACCTACTATTTGAAGCAGCTACGTATATCAGAAATTATCTCCAAATGTATTCCATATAAAACAAATGTTTGCAAGTAGCTACGTTACTGTACAACAAAAAAGAAAAACTTCTACACAGAACAAGTTTTTACTTGAGGAGCTGCACTGTGTTTTTTTAGTTTTTGTTACAGTCTACTTCCTTTATTTTTTAAACCCTGATTTATATATACAAATAAGCCAAGTTATCTGTCTATGTACTCTTGTCAATGTCTTTCCTTTCACTGGTCACTGCTTTTTATACTTGACACATCCTATTTAATTTACAGTAGGTTTAGCTGCATGACTAGAACAAGAAAAGAATAAATATGTCAACTGTTTTTAAAAGCAAACCGAATGTTTCTTATAAATAATTAAGATGACACTTTCAATTTAGACTGTTGAATTAATTAGTGCACAAAACCATGTAGCCCTGGACGCATAGTTTATACTGATCTTGGACAAAGAGAGATAACTCCCGATTTATAGCAAACTGTAGCCATTAAATTGGCCTGTGAAATTATGACTGATAACCATGATAATCATTTACAGTAAAATTAAATAACAGGAAAATTTTAAAATAAAAAAAAATTAGATGGATAAATTATGCTAAACGCCTTCCAGATTGGTTTGGTTTGAACATACATGTATTTTATTGTACATGTATTAACATATACACATGGTTTGAACACAAGTTCTTATGACTTTTGCACAGGCTCTTACCAATTATACTTCCCAGTTTTGATGCAATGTGATCAAAATCACAAAAAATAAACTGTACCAAATATGCAAGTCTCAACTTGCTCCAAAATGTTCAAGTTTTTTTGGTGCAAAAGGTGCGTGCCATAATGTATGGTATATTGTGTATATTGAATGCATTTGCTCCTAAATAATTATGTAATACATAAAAGAATATGCACTAATCTAACCATATTTGGGGGGGGGGGGTTAGGGGGATTAGAGGTAAAAAAAATTCTGGTAATACTTGAATTACTTTGTGAATTTAATAAGTCAGAATTTTCCCCAAGCCCAACCCCTCTAGATCATGATAGTTGTCTTACCTTGACGTGGCTCTGGGCACCTAGGTTGTAGATTTCATGGGGACGAATTTGACTGATAATCTTGACCAGGCAGGTACTGTCTGTCAGGTCTCCATAGTGAAGGTGCATGGCTGAAGAACAGTGAAATACTTACTTAATGGATGGACAGCTTCCCTGAGCATTTACAAAGCTTACAGGTAAATTAATTATCTGCATGAAGCAGGTAACACTTAATGCATGACAATTAACATTAACTGATTGATCTATATATATACGATTCAAGTCTGGAATCCACAAATTGCACGAAGTTTTGATTACTCAGAAGTTTGGTACCAGTATACAGGAACTTGTTATAGATAGAAGATTTATGAATTTCACAGTGTGTTTTTAAATTATTTTAACAACATACAATGTACTGAGGTTGGATCATAAATCATTCAGTAGCAATGTTTCTTCCTTTTACAATATAATTGGCTATTGGAATTTTTATTTTTTATCACATGAACCATGTCTTATTTACCCTTGTGAAAATCAAGTTTATAGTGTTCATTTGCTATAAAAAATCAAGTACTGAAGTACTGATGGGAGTTGATTTTATTGATTATTATTTATTTTAAAATCAAAATTATGTAATTTCGCATGGCAAGTTGTTTCTCAGCTATGTTTTAATAATTACACTAATTGTTTTCTATTATGATTTATCGGGCTTTTCTGACAAGAATTCCAAGCTATAGATGGAAAATCATGAATCATGTAAAGGTAAAAGTAACACCTCCATGCTCTAAAGCAATACATGTATTGAACTCCGGCGTAGGAATACATACTACAATAAATATCTAAATTGTTTGTACCATTTAAAATCTGATTTTTTTAAAGGTATTTATAAAAAGGTTTCCTTGAAAAACAATGATTCTCATATACCAGTACATTACATTGAATTTTCAATTATTTTCAAATATTAAAAAGTACTAAGTCTTGTCAGCGGTGATGATTTGTGCTTAGGTTCAAACACAGGGGGGGGGGGGGGGGGGGGGGGGGGTTGGTGGTGTTACATTTACATTGTACAATTCCTCCAATTACTAGCGAAAACACACCACAAATGTTTTAAACTTTAGTAATATAGTTTTATTCTCTTTATTCAGTGACATGCATTCAGACAATTAGTGTAGGCAAATTTAAGTTCCATGATGAATATGAAACTTAGCTTAAGATCTAGCGATTTGAGTCTGCCCAATGGGAAAATTCGAGTTAACATGTAGAAATTTTAACCTCAATTTTTTAAATAGAGTAACATACATGTATATACAGCAATTAATTAACATTAAATGAATTCCCGGTTAATAATTTTGACGATATATGTCAAAGTCTCTTCTGAATTATGAACCTGTTCTTCTCTTAGTAATTTGGGAAATATAGCTCGAAATTCGGCTCAGACGGCTGCTTGTTTTGATAAAATTGGGATGAACTTAATCTCCTGCTTGCTTCAATTTTTTACATTGGACATCCTTTTAACACCCCATTTCTAAAAAAAAATGTTTGTTTCTTACCTTAACAAGGCCTAAATCCAACAAAATATCAACATTTGAAATGTTTACTTTAATGAACTGGAATGTCTATTGTCAAGTCGTACATAAAATTTCTATTTTAAGTCTTAATTTTAACAATATTTTAACAAATATTGAACAGAATTACTTGAAATTGAATAGGGTTTGTCCTTAAACCATGCTTTTAATGTATACAAAGTTTGATAAGCATGCATGCGAGCTAGGGTTTTCTTTGAATCTTGCTTAAAAAAGGCTGAAATGGACACACATACACACACACACGCACAGCAGCGATGCTATATCCCATTCGCAACAAGATCCGCAAGGGGATAATAATCAAGTAATATCATCCTTTAATAGGCATAACCCTAAAAACTACTGTAACAGATCCATATTAGATGCTACATGCTATTACCGGTATGAATACTGTAAACATATTATATTTGGCGTGTACAATATTTGGCGGAAAATAGTTTTTGAACAAGTTTTCGTGGATTTGAATTAGTGTATTCCTGAACGTGACTATTCTTATACATATATGCATGGCATTTAGCGATGTACATCATTTAGCAAAAGCCGCATTCCGCCAAAAACGCTAAATAGAATACACAGCCAAATGTAATACATTTACGGTATATTAGAGGAAGATCTAAAAGTGGTATGTCATGTATTACGTAGAAAATGTAGTCAGTAGTAGTAACACCATGATTGCATAGTTGCATTATGTTATCATAAAATCGTGTGCACAAAATTTGTAAGTAATAATAATAATAATAATAATAGGGAAAAAGAAACCGAAGAATAACAATAAGGTCTTCCGTTGGAAACGGAAGACCTTAAATATACACTGAATGTAAATATACTGTGCTTTCATTACTTTTCCTCATTTTCCAAAAATTTAGTTAAAAACAAAGCTTCAAAGGTAAATAATTTATACTCTGACAACAGTCCAAACAATTGAATTGTTTTGTCATATTTCTTATCTGAATGAGTATTTGATTCTATAAGCATTGATCTACAATAATTGACATAACAATTACATGATCATAATGAAACCACAGTCTACTGTATACATACAGGGAAACATTCACCACCATTTTATTTCCGCCCCTTTCACCCTCTTTGTTGGCATGCAAATTTAAAACTGGGCGAATTTCAATGTCTCAAATTATCTCTCTTTAATCACAACTGTGTCTGGACGAATTCAAGACGGGGCGAAAATGTTTGCAAGTGTTGAAGGGCGAATATTACACGGAGCGAAAATAACCCTGTATACAGAATATTATTTCTTAAATGTTGTAATCTGCATTATATTTTCCAAACTATGATAAGTACATGTATATAGCCCATGTATACTCCATGCTACTTACAGTTAACTAGCAGAACATGATGCAAAGAAAACAAAAATAACATGTAAACTATCACAATCAAAGTACTGAAACTACTGATGGGGGTTGATTTGGGTTAAGTAAAAACACTCATTTGATGTTGGACATTTGATGAAAGTTGATTGGGTAAGATTATTGTCACTGTGTCTTACTGAATACTTGAAAGTTACATTTACTGGTTGATCTGATTAAGAAGACATACTGTCTTATTTCCTCCCTGATAGTTAATGGGAAAGACTTAGCAATGTATTCATAATATAACATGGCGAAAAAAAGAAGAAGTAAATGCTTATATTTATATTCATACTGAAGTCTATGAAATTAATGTGTATCATCGCAGTAAAGTCACTATATACACTCTTAGTCAGGGATATGAAACATACATGGAACAGCCATATTAACATGTTATTAAGTTCGCTTCCACGACTAAAAAATATAGTGCCAGAAACTTTGTAGAGAAAAATCTTTTTTATTAACGAGTAGATATCATTTAATGATTATTTTTCATACGTACATTTATATCAAATTGGTTATGTAAGATTGAACATTTCATTTAATCTTACAAAAATAAATATACTCAAAACACATGATGACATTTATATTTGTGTTTATGGCGCATGAATTAGTGAAGTGTATTCAAAGGAAATTGAACGTCACAGTTTTCAATGCAAACATAAGAGGAAATATACACTGAATGTAAATATTTAGCTTTGAACATTGTAAACTTTGCCAGAAAATTACTGATTCCATCATTTTATGGTACCAGAGACACATATTTCAGTCAAATAGATTTTACAATCACATGTTTACAATATTTCAACCTAAAATTCTAAAGAATGGTTGACTATAGTATTTGTACTTACATCCTTCGGTGTGGGACTTGGGGTCAGCGTACAGATGCTCTATTCTGGAGGTGTTGAAGGAACTGGATCTCCTTATGATTCCATGAACCTAAAACAGACCAAGATCATATCAATGAGGCAATATAAACAAGAGGCCCATGGGCCACATCGCTCACATGAGCAACACCAGACATAATAAATTAGTCAATATATCAAAAATATAGGGACAATGAATGAGTAAAATAGATCCTGACGTGTATCAAAAGATTTTCAAAATTTTCTACAGATGCTCTGATGTTGAGCCCCTTTTGTAACTAGATGATTTCATAGTTATATCACATATTGAGCACTGTCATTCTAAAAAAGATCTTAATCAACTGTTCATATAAATATAAACCTACATTAAACTTTGAACCCCTTGAGTGGCCCAAGAATTATTCAGGGCCACAGTCTAAACAACTGAGAATCAACATTGACTTGCATATTAGTAATACAGGTAACTCTTGATAGCTCGAAGTCCATGGGACTGAGGAAAAACTTCGAGGTATCAAGAGTTCGAGTTTTCAAGAGCTCGGAATTTTCTGGGTTGACTGACGGATTTTATAATTAGTCTTACTGGATGTTATGATTAAGCCATTTATTTAGTGCTAACCTTACGCACGTGCTTAAACAACGTTTTTTTTTCAGTTAAATGTACAAACCTGGATGTTTTAAAAACTAAATAGAAACAGATATTGAATAAATTCATGATACACTGTAATTATTTATATTATGCATCACATTATGATCAGATTGCTCAGTACTGCGAGACGACAAGTCGTAAATTTGATAACTGAATATCACCCATTGTTCCCACTGTACAGGTCCTTCACCAGTTGTAAGAACTTGTTCAGCAATAATCATTATAAAGACAATGATGCTGATAAGTTTAATTTCTACAGTTTTATAATTCTAAAATGTTGACCATCGCTCAAAATATTCATTTCGTCTCAATTAATTTCTCATTTTTACTGCGTCTCAAAATTATCGTAAAACGGTCGGTGTTAATTATAGATTAGGTATCGATATCAATGGTCAATCATCAAACAATTATCATCATGCAAGACAAGTGTCGCCTGAATAAACAACCCGTGACACGGGTCCCGCGTCTAACGCCTCGAGCCAGTAGGTGTTAATTAGGTGACGCTTGGATATACACAGCCACTTCGAGGTATCAAGAGTAAACAAGAGGCCCATGGGCCACATCGCTCACCTGAGCAACAATAGGCATGATAAAATCAGCTTAATGGAGATCGACATAATACAAAATATCTGGACAATGTAGTAATACATGTAGATATTCTTATGTTTATAATCAAGTCCCTTTTTTAACAGGATAATTTTATATTCATATCACATGTTGAGCATCGCAGTTCTCAACAAGATCCTAGACAATTGTTTATACATGGGATATAAACCTACATCAAACTCTGAACCCCTTGTGAGGCCCAAGAATCGTCCAGGGGCAAAAGTCTTAACAATTTTAAAGAATCACATATTGGCAAAATGTTTGCATATAAGTAAAACCATATATATTATAACATTTCAGTTTTTGTGAATTAAAAATGTTTTCCTTTGTAAAATTGAATGTGGCCCCACCCTACTCCTCAAGATTTTTATTTTAACGAATTTGAATCTACACTACCAAAGGTTGCTTTTACTAAAGTTACAGATTTTCTAGACAAATGGTTTTGTAGAAGATTTTTCTCCATATATTTCTATGTCAAAAATTTGTCTCCCTCCCCCCTCCCGGTTGTGACCCCATCCTACCCCCGGGGATCATGATTTGAACAAACTTAAATCTACCTAGTCCTTACCTGAGGATACTTCCACATAAGTTTCACCTTTCCTAGCTACTTAGTTTTAGAGATTTTAAAGATTTACTCTATATATTCCTATGTAAAAATTTGATCCCCATTGTGGCCCCACCCTACCCCCAGAGGTCATGATTTTCACATCTTTGAATCTACACTTATTAAGAATGCTTCAACATAAGTTTCAGCTTTCCTGGCTGATTAGTTTCTGAAAAGAAGATTTTTAAAGATTTACTCTATAAATTCCTATGTAAAAATTTGACCCCCCCCCCCCCATTGTGGCACCATCCTACACCCGGGGGTCATGATTTTCAAAACTTTGAATTTACACTAGCTGAGGATGCTTCCTTATAAGTTTCACCTTTCCTGGCTGATTAGTTTCTGAGAAGAAGATTTTTAAAGATTTACTCTATATATTCCTATGTAAAAATTTGACCCCCCCCCCATTGTGGCACCACCCTACTCACGGGGGTCATGATTTGAACAAACTTTGATTCTACACTAGCTGAGGGTGCTTCCACATAAGTTTCAGCTTTCCTGGCTGTTTAGTTTCTGAGAAGAAGATTTTTAAAGATTTACTCTATATATTCCTATGTAAAAATTCAACCCCTATTGTGGCCCCATCCAACCCCTGGGGGTCATGATTTTCACAACTTTGATTCTACACTAGCTGAGGATGCTTCCACAAAAGTTTCACCTTTCCTGGCTGTTTAGTTTCTGAGAAAAAGATTTTAAAAGATTTACTCTATATATTCCTATGTAAAAATTTGACCCCTCATTGTGGCACCACCCTACTCCCGGGGGTCATGATTTTCACAACTTTGATTCTTCACTAGCTGAGGATGCTTCAACATAAGTTTCAGCTTTCCTGGTTGATTAGTTTCTGAGAAGAAGATTTTTAAAGATTTACTCTATATATTCCTATGTAAAAATTCAACCCCCCATTGTGGCCCCATCCCACCCCCGGGGGTCATGATTTTCACAACTTTGATTCTACACTAGCTGAGGATGCTTCCACATAAGTTTCAGCTTTCCTGGCTGATTAGTTTCTGAGAAGAAGATTTTTAAAGATTTACTCTATATATTCCTATGTAAAAATTTGACCCCCCATTGTGGCACCACCCTACCCCCGGGGATCATGATTTTCACAATTTTGAATCTACACTAGCTGAGGATGCTTCCACATAAGTTTCAGCTTTCCTGGCCAAATGGTTCTTGAGAAGAAGATTTTTGAAAATTTCTCAAAATTTTCCAATAATTGCCAATTATCTCCCCTTTAAAAAGAGCGTGGTCCTTAATTTTCACAACTTTGAATCCCCTTTGCCTAAGGGTGCTTTGTGCCAAGTTTGGTTGAAATCGGCCCAGTGGTTCTGGAGAAGATGTTGAAAATGTGAAAAGTTTACGGACAGACAGACAGACGGACAGACAGACGGACAGACAGACAGACAGACGGACGACAGACAAAATGTGATCAGAAAAGCTCACTTGAGCTTTCAGCTCAGGTGAGCTAAAAACTATAGATTATGAATAACGGGACTGCAGTTTGACCTTGACGGATAAAGGGTTTCGAGAGATCAAGAGTTCGAGAAATCAAGAGTAAATTTGCTTAGTTATACAGGGAAACAAATCGGGACCCTAGACTCACTTAGAGCGATCAAGACCTTCGAGCCATTGAAGTTTGAGCCATCGAGAGTTACCTGTACTATCAACTATACACTTCATGGCAAAGCAACAAAAACTAAACTTGACATCTTTAGATATTTCCCACAAGAATTTGAGTTTTAAGTTAAATAAAACATATGTTGATATGATCTTTGAACAATTGAACAAAATCTCATCTTATAACTCAGGAAAACTTTATTTCTACAGTAAAATATTAAATTCTACCGAGTATAAATTACAAGATTACTTTAAGTTTCCCTTGAAAAAGCATGAAAGATTCCAGCTAACAAGATTAAGTGCAGTCATTCACTATTTATTGAAACAGGTAGATATTGTAAACCAATTACCCCTCAGGAAAAATGTTTATCCTTTTTTATTTGATTTTTAAAGATTATTTCTATATATATCATACTACCTGAGGATGCTTCCAATCAAGTAACAGCTTTTCTGCTTAATTGATTTTCGAAAAGAAGACATTTCTCTTTACAATCCTATGTAAAAAATTTGACCCCATGGTGGCCCCACCCTACCCCCAGAATATGTGGTTTAAAGAAACTAGAATCTACACTACCTCCTGAGGGGGCTTCCACCCAAGATATAGCTTTTCTGGCCAATTTGTTTTTGAGAAGAAGATATTTAAAAGATTTTTCTCCATTTACTGTAGACGTGGAAAACATTACGGTGTTTTTAATTTCACTATGTTCACAATTGGACTATTTTCTGTGAATTTAACACCATCGTGAACATTTTGATAGTTTAGTTCAATAATGATGCCAATAAACAGTGTGTTTAAGTATTGTTCCGTAAGAGTTAACACTCCAGAAAGTTTAATAAACTCTTTTGCTTAAATAGACTTCATATTAATTGGCACTATGTAAATGATTTATAATTGATTTCAGTATTTGTTCTGTAAAAAAAAACATAAAAAAACCAAAGATATAAGCAATGTACAGCAATTTATTCTGACATCTTTTGACCGAAAGACGACAAGTATCGTGAATCATAGAAAAATTGATTTTCCGTGAAATTAAAACCAATAGGTAATAAGTGGGCAAACCGTGAAATTTGAGACCCATGGAATTAAAGACGTTTACAGTATTCATCATTATTTGAACATACTTGAATCTACACTACCTGATGTTGCTTCCACACAAGTTACAAGTTTCCAGCCAATTGGTTTTTGAGAACTAAATATTCCCATGTAAAAATTCGACCCCCCCCCCCACCCCATTGTGGCCCCACCGTACCCCTGGATTATGATTTGAAAAAAATTGAATCTACACTACCTGAGGATGCTTCCACACAAGTTTCAGCTTTTCTGGCCAATTTGTTTTTTGAGAAGGATTTTAAAGTTTTTTCTCTATATCTTCCTAAATAAAAATTTGACCCCTCGTGGTGGCCCCACCTTACCACTGGGGATCATGATTTGAACAAACTTGAATTATCACTACTTGAGGATGCTTCCATACAATTAACAGATTTTCTGGCCAATTGGCTTATCATCAGAAGATTTTTGAAAGATACATGAACAAACAAATTTTTAATAACTCTTGATTATCTCCCTTGGAAAGAGGGTGTGGCCCTTCATTTTAACAAACTTGAACCCTTTTCACCTAAGGATGCTTTGTGCCAAGTTTGGTTGAAATCGGCCCAGTGGAGAAGAGGTCGAAAATGTAAAAATTTTACAGACGGACGGACAGAAATACAAATGGACACCTGTCAAAAAGTGATCAGAAAACATCATGTCAGTCAACATCAAGTTAGAGATGCAATACACATGTTATTAAGTCAATCAATGCACAAACAATACACAAAACATCAGATCAGTCAATATACAAAATATCAAATTAATGTGGCAATACACTAAAGATCAAGTCAGTGAGGCAATACACAAAGACCAAGTCAATGAGGAAAATCTGGTACACAAAATATCAAACTAGCGAGGCCATACACAAAATATCAAATTAGCGAGGCCAAACACAAAATATCAAACTTGTGAGGCCATACACAATATATCAAATTAGTGAGGCCATACTCAAAATATCAAATTAGCGAGGCCATACACAAAATATCAAACTTGTGAGGCCATACACAAAATATCAAATTAGTGAGGCCATACACAAAATATCAAACTAGTGAGGCCATACACAAAATATCAAACTAGTGAGCCCATACATGAAATATCAAACTAGTGAGGCCATACACAAAATATCAAACTAGCGAGGCCATACACAATATATCAAATTAGAGAGGCCATACACAATATTTTTTCTTATTAGGTTAGTTACTGACTCACTACCGAAATATATTGGGTTGATCAATCTCATAGTCAGCTTCGCTTCGCCATCTATGAGATTGATGAACCCAATATATTTCAGTAGTGAGTCAGTAACTAACCTAATACCGGTAAGTGTTTTGTTTTCCCGAGGACTATCAAGCGACATATTTATTCACAAATAGCAAAGACCTACGCAAAGCCATGTACAAGATGCCTAACATCTCATCCAATTTAACTCATTTAAACTCTTCAAAATTATCAATCTCACCTTTCAAATACTCTAAAAATCTTTGCTTCACCCATGTTTACTTACAATGTTTTGTTGCTATTCAACTTTAAACGTGTTCCCCCTCTCTAGACACAACAATGTGACGTCAATATTCAAAGGGCAACTACTCTAATTTTAAAGAATTTCAAAAGGCAACTACTCTAAATACTTTAAGAACTTACGGCATGTGGTTTCTGTATTAAATACTATGAAATGTCGAAATGAGTAAGCGAAGCGTCGGCCAATGACGGCCATATTGCCTAATATTAGTTCCCACCGAATCACATAGAGATATATGAGGCAATCACGTGCTATGTTTAAACCAATGAAAATGTCTCATTTCAGTCTGAGGGAAAACAAATCAAATTATCAAAGCTTTACACTAAAGATTGAGTCAAAGCGTTGATAAACAAATCATAAAGTCAGTCAATACACAGGTAAATGATGCAATATACAAAAGATCACATCAGGGATGTCATACACAACAAGAGGCACACAGTCCTTGATGGTCACCTGAGTACCATAGCCTGTTGATGGACTTGTCAAGGAGTCTCACGTTTGCATTTTAAGCTTCATTTTGGAGTCTAAACCCCAACCCCAGTCTCCTCTGATTTTTACCCCTGCTTTTTGTTATTTGATGTTTGCAAACATCAATTGATTTAAGGGGGAAAGCAAGAGTCAGAGGAATCTCAGAATATCTCAGAGAGTCGGGGAAACTTGTATAAATCCTGGGGCTAAAAATTGAAAACTTTTGGTAAAAGGAGACCTGCAGGCCTTTAATGTTCATTCTTTTATAATATTCAGTTTCATTAATAATGCACACAACATGCATACAGTTTATTGCTTCAAGCATAGAATGCACAGGAATTGAAGCTTAATTGAAGTTAAAAATGTAAAATTGTTGAATGACTCTGGTGACCTAAAAATTATGTCAATGATCGAGGCAATACTACCGTAGATCAAGTCCATGAGGCTATACACAAAGACCAAGCCGGTAATCCATTATACAAAGGTTTATATTGATGAAAAATGAAAAATTATTTTATCTATAATCAAACAGATTGGTCTGTAATTTTACAAAATGACACAATTTCAAGAGAGGAAGACAGACACTATTACAGCAGATGTTCTTTTACTTTAAAATCTTTCAGTGAAAAAAGAGATGCTATCAACAAGGCAGTATTTGATGTGATTTTGTGATTGATTATCAGATGCTTGTAAGATTCATTCATTAGTAAAGTAATCTTTGATTTGTTGTTCTCAGGGAGAAATAAAAGTGACGGGGGAGGGGGGGGGTTTGGGAGTGTCATGAGAGTGTAAGAAGATTTCTTTATTATCTGAAGAAAAGCTGGTCCTCCGGTACATTGCTTGGTTGTTATAGTCTGATAATGCACAGGCAATGATAGGTACCCTCAGTTTTAGGTTGAATTCCAAATTGCATTATCTATGTTTTTTTTACTTAACCTATACCATGTTCTTCTTAATAATCTGTCTGCAGTTGAGCTGTTGACATGGTTGGTGCTGTTATGTACTCTAGCTGATACAAATGTAGCAGGTAATACAGTGCATCCCCTGACTAATTGACATTCTGTTTAGAATGAAATATACAAGTTACCTACATCTAAAAAAATAAAGGCTATGTTTAGACCAGTTCAAGCTGTCAACACACTTATTTATTCTTTAGTTATCAATTCTTAAGTTACCTTATCTGCTGATTAGAACCATTTTAAAATTTTTATTCATTTTTTTTTTTTAGTTTTTGTTCAGTTTTCCGTATGCAGTGTACAGTATTTTCACCCCAAGTCCAGGATTTTTGAGGCTCCTGTACAGTATTTGGGTCTTCAACTTATCACATGTATGATTAATCAAGTATAAATATGTTTAGGGGTAGGGGATTAATGTTGGTTCTGATCAGGATGTATTACTAATTTATGAGAATAACAATTACCAGTAAATAAATAAGGATTAAAAACAGGATTCACTAAAAGACCCTTCATTGTGGAGATAATCAGGTCACATGACATGTCTGCTCTCTGGTACATGTAACAGTATCTAACAGTCTAATGAAGCAGCCAACAATAACATCACATTATAATAGCAAATCCCTTACTGACATTCAAACAATATGCAATATGTTAAACTCTTCAGGAAATTTTTTACCTTCGAATTTAAATTATCCAGCCCTCCTATTTTTCTGATTAATTTTTTTTTGGTAGCAACTTATTTTTTTTTTTTTTTTTTTTTTTTTTTAACAATTGAAAACACTTCACATGCAGTCACACACTGTCACTCCGAACTACAACCAGTTCATGATTTATGATTAGGCAGCTAAGGCAATTTAGGGGTGTATATATGAACCACTGTTACCTTGTTACCTAATACAAAATCAGGAATGGAGCTTTACAAGAAGCATGAGAAATACATATACAGGATAAATCAACCACTAGAGAGCTGAAAACCCTCCACTCACCTGGTATCCTTTGGCCAGTAAAAACTCTGCCAGGTACGAGCCATCCTGAAAATAAGAGACCATTGACATTAGAACAATTCACACACTGTCCAATGTATAGTCAAACACCTGTCTCAGTGTATCAACCATGACCACTCATCTCCCCCCCCCCCCCCTCCAACCTCACACCTTCTATCAAAATGTTAAGCTGTATAGTAAAAGCATGCAGTGCACTGAGAAAGAGATTGGGTTGGTAAGCCAGACATGAATTCTTTAGAATCTAACAGTGTCAAAGAAATCTGCCAGAATTAATGGACATCTGGACATATTGGGAAGGCGTCAATCTAAACACAGAATTTACTGTATATATCGTTAGAGATATCACAGAAAACAGATTTTCGCCAGGTTTCATTCCACTAACTGTGATTTGTACATACGGTAGTAAGACATGGCTCTTACACTGGTTAGATTTATAGGATCAGTTTATCATAGGTATTACATGTACTTGCAAATTCCCATTAAGACAAATAAATTTACACTAGCTTTTATATGTGATAGCCATTCACAAAACAAATTCTTCAATTTTAATATATGTAGGAGTGTATATAATATTTCTTCCAGACAAGCTACTGTTGTAATAACATTAAACAACATCAAACAATTTATTCCTGCCGGATGCTAAGATTTAAATCAAATCAAAATTTAAAGAAAAGAATGTGGATCGGTTTACAACAAAAAACTGCCTACCTTTTAACATTAACTGCATGAGCCTTTAACTGTTAACAGTTTGATTCAGATTACGTTACACAATTCTCAATACACAAGACTATAGGTTCTGCACATTTTTTCAACAAACTCGGTATTCCAAACGACTGTGACTGCCACAATAGCATATGAAATATACTTGACATGTCGTAACGATTAAAACAGGTCCAGTACAATCTCTTGATTTAGCTATATAGCTTGAAAAAGCTATATAGCTTTATTAAGCTATTCAAAATAGCTTGATAAAGCTATTTATATTCAGTTTTTGAAGAAAATAATTATAATAAGAAATAGACAGAAAATCGCAATTAACTTGCTTCTCATATTTGCAACATTGACCATTAAAAACTTAACCCTAATTAAAGATAGTTTTAACATTGCAGCTTTTGAACACTTTTAAGCAACAATATATTTCCATTGTTTGGGTAACTGTCCACTACTTTGTGTGCAATGAGGCGTGGATAAGTATGATTTCTTCTCATTGTGCTGAATTATTACCAATCAATTATCTTGTTTACCATAACTGACCTCCTTTATATTTCATTTAAGAAGTAACTGTGTGGTCATGAATCAATTGCCCCAAAACTTTTAGAACTTTTTAGCGCAAAGTCTCTTAAGGAGACACAAAGTCATGAGTAATCAGTAGATGCATTGTTTACAGAACAGTTCAAAGTTGAAAACTATCACTGCACTAAAGTGCGATTTTTTATACATACTGAAAAAATTACACATTTAAGAAAAATGTATGACAAAATAGCTAAATAAAGCTACTCTGCATAGCTTAATAAAGCTATTTAGCTTATTCAAGCTATATAGCTAAATCTGGAGATTGTACTGGACCTGTAAAAAACAATCCCCAAAATCAACGGCAACACCCAAACACTGCTCCTCTCGTGTGACCCAGAGAGAGATTTGTAGGCGGTAAGTGAAGAAAAATATCGTGAGAAAGCCGGAAAAAACAATAGACGTATTTAGTATTGTGATATATACCTGTCCTGTGATGCCGGTTATAAGAGCTATCTTCTGACTTGGTTTAGACGCCATCTTCGTTTATGTCAACGTGGTTAAGAAAATCCCGTAGTCACGTGATGAAAACGGGAATATACCACAAGCGTAGGAGATCTTAAAATAAATAACGAAGGAAACCCCCCTTCATAACGGTACCAAGGTCTTTACAATCGATATTGTCATTGGATACCTTAAACGTCCCATTTCAGGCGACATCCAATCAAAACAACCGATTTAAAGCTTGTAGGTTTCAAACCATGTGTTGACATTTTTGCTAACACACGCCGAGGAAGTTGTAACAACAAACTTCAACAGTCACAAAACATGCAGTCGACCGTGCAAATATGAATTTATGGAATATAATAAAACAACGGGACGATGACCGAACGGATGCAGACGATTCCGGTGAAAGAATTCCTGGAGAACATGGGATTAATGCAGTACTTCGACATGTTTATCATCAAAGGATACGACAATGAAAAAGACATAGTCACACTTGATGAAGACGACTTGGATGCCATGTTGATCTCGGATCCTGATCACAGGCACCAAATACTACAGGCCGGTGAGTATGAACGTATCTCCCATGTCTATTTTGGGACCAAAATTTACAAGTTCATTATAAAGTATGTGTCCCTTATTCTAATCTTACGAATAGATGGGAAAGTTGGGTTTTTTTAAAATTTCGTTTTAACTGGTGGCCAATCTAGGAAAATCATAACAAAGTACATGTGTATAGATAAATGTGTATGCTTAATTATTAACACTGTTGAATGACTCTATAGTGCATGTATAGTTTAAACAAAATAACCAGTTATGTTATTTAAGTATAGTTGTGGGGACTTTGCATGACTTGTTTTACCATTTGTCTCCGCCATTCTAATTGATACCTTGACAATCTGCATTATTGATAGCAACCACAGTATGAAATTAAGTACCTGGCGCGCACCTGTCATTCTGCATTAGGCATTCATTTTGCATTCTACCAGAGAAAGCGATAATCGAAGTGAAATGAAAATTATGTATTGATTTCACAATCTCTATCACGGTGGGAAACAGATAAATGAAAACGTTTAATGGTGTAGTAACAGACACATTTAGCTGCTGCAGCAGGTATATTTGCAGCATCGAGTCTATTGACCCATTGACAGGTGATCAATTGGTTTCCCAGCTAGCTCTTTGAAATAAAATGTCTGGAGACAGGTCCTAATCCTTTATACTTGCGTGTTTTTATATTAATACATTTCATTCACGCAGATGTTAGAACGAGATTTTCATTTTTCTACATATAAGTTCTTATACATTCTGATTATTAAAAGGTAGAAGTTATAATTTCGAATTTCTGTAAAAATGTCGTTATTCATCTGTTTCAGCGGCCCAGTATCGGACTTCAGACAAATACAGACTGTTAGACTGGTTACAGGGAAACGGACTAGAATATTATTACGTTAGTTTTATACAGAGCGAAGTAACGTCACTAAATGACGTGAGAAATTTGACGGTGGATGAAAACCTATTTGATGAACTTGAAATCACTCTGCCTGGACATAAAAAGAGGCTAAGAAAAGCAGGTATCGTCAAATTGCTGTATATACTTTTTACTTGGCCGAAACACGATAGAAGAACTTTGCAATGTGCTTTGTACCCTGCGTATTATGCAAGAATTAATGTTTAAAACATCATATTCCTTGGGTAAAAGTTGGTAGAGCTTGGTAAGGGGTCGATTCTAGCGTCGAAAGCTCCACCCATTACATGACGGTAACAGGGACCCTTGATGTTTATCGGATGATCTTGATCAACTTGTAGAGATGAGGTCTTAATATGAGGAGAAATTACAAGTAATACTCGGTCCCATAATTCAATCATCGGCGAACCTAATGAAGGTGAACTTGATACTCTGACGGCGCCTTGATCCTGTATAGATTTCTGGTAGCGCTGATCAAAGTCCCGCTGACGTTTATTGAAAGTGTATTTTCCGGAGACGAATAAGACTAATTAATTAATTAATTAATTACATTGAAAAATACCGTACAGAACACATTGAGGAAAAAAAGAACGATTTATTAATATTATTGATACTGATAGTACGGTTACTTGCTACCCCCCCCCCCCAAAAAAACCCCCCCAAAAATCTCCATCTTATAAGCTTGCCCGATCCAATACAATTATTTGAGTATAAATTGACAGGTTTTTTGTCGGGTTTTTTTCATGCATAAAATGTCACAGATCGATATCTGTACAAACAGCACATTTCTTCTTTATCGGAAATCAGTTATTACAAACCACACTCATATTCTTGTACATAATGTGTACTTTGTGGAACAACAACCTGTTAAATTTTGTAAGTTTATTTATAACTTTTTGCGTCAACGCTACATCTTATAATCTACCGATAAAACTCCAGTTTTATATACTCATGTACTATACACATGTACTCGCCATTAAATGATTTCAAAGTATCTGTAAGCCTGTTTTTAAAATGGCTTCTATATCTGAGAAATTCGTTCTGTATGCATGGTATATAGCTTTCGTTCAATACGTCTTTACACAACATCGATTTAATTTTCGCCCGGTAAAAATATGTCTCTTTTCCTTGTAAATATGATTTTATAGCCCGCGTTATTGGCAGGCTCTCGCTCTGTCGCCGTCCCAAGATTTATCTTTTTCTACCCGGTATCGACATTTCCCTCCAGTCTGTCGGTAGCCGATGCTGTATCGATTTCCCCTTCCATTTTTAATCTCGGATTATCAGTCCTTTGAAATCGACTCCTGTTTAGTCGGACTATTATAAATAACAGGTGTTTGACGACTATCGGTACCCGAAGGAATTTTTGTTAATTTTTAATATCAAGAAACAAAGAAAACCTGTATCGGTTCGAGTGTGCATTTAGTGACACCGGCAATGCATTTTTTTTTTACCTTTACAGGCATTAATTAATAAACGAGCCAGGGCCTCATGAAATGTAAGCAATACCACATTTTTGCTCGTCGGTGTTTAGCACTAAGCAGTAAACTGAATCAAATGTGACGTCATAGTGAACTGACCAGTGCCATGATTGTTACGTCACAATTGTATTCTGACGTCATAATCATGTCGTAGTTCTTCGATTCCAGTCTGATTTTTAAATTATCACATTTATCGTTGCAACGTAGTGTTATTTAAATGAGAGCATCGACGATCTAATTTTAATCAGAATGTGTAGTCATCATAATGATATAACATGTATCTGTTTCTCATAAAAAAATGTATACATTAAAATGAAAGAAATTTTAATAAGGCATCTGGGCGTTTTACAAAGTTAAAGCCCAGCTTAGTTGGAATCGAAAAAATATTTTGAAAGTAAAAATAATTTTTTGTTAACTTGTAGTGTCTTGAACAAAAATCTGGTACCGATATTCTCTATGTTACCACTAAACCAAAGGAATTGGTGATGTAAACACTATAAGACTTGTGTATAATACATTTTCCATGCAATTTAACATAAAAGCCGACTCTGTTACCTACATAAATTAATTAAGAAATAAACAGCAATTTAAAAAGTTCACCGAGATATGAAGTTGGTTGGTCACGTGATCAAATCCTGTGAAGCCCGAAGGGCTTCTCAGTGGATTTGATCACGTACCAACCAACTTTATATCTCGGTGAACTTTTTAACATTGCTGTTTATTACTTATATTTACGTTTGAATAAGACGAATCGTTTAGAACTGTTAAAATACCGAGATTTTATGTTTACAATAATCCATTATTAAAAGGGTCTATAATCCAACCGACAAGCGATAAGCGCGTGCTATGATCATTATGACGTCACGAAAACGTTCATACAGAATTGAACGTTTTCGCTATATTCTCTAGGTTCATATAAGGAAAAATATTTGCAAATGTAAATATATAATTTTACTCTTTAGTTGTTGAACATTATCGAGGACCTGACGTCGTTTAACGATCATTGTTCACTGTTTCAGTGGCCCAGTTAAAGAGGGAGGAGAGAGGGGAACACCCTACAGAGGATGTCTTGGCGTGTGGCCGCTGGAAAAAGCCAGATACCTTACAGGACGCCAAGTTTGACTTTCTTGTAACGGATGCTTGTATTTACTCGACGAAAGATCCATCCAAATACCACCGTATAGGTAAATATCCGGGTCCAAATCTTAACGGACTGTTCTCCCTTAAACTGTATATATATTATAGTTATTTTCAATAAATCTATAAATTCCTGTATTTCGATGGGGTTTTTTTCCCTTTCTCTCTCTAGAGTTCATGATCGACACAGGAAGTGACGTGACCACAATTCGACAAGAAGTTCTGGATGAACTGGGGTTAGAAATCTTGGGGCGCATCCATAGTAAAGGTGTTCATGGGTCCAAAACTACAAATTTGTACAAAGCAAAACTACTCATAGGAAATCAGGAGCTGGAGATTGAAGTAAGTCCTGTTCTGTCTCATATCTCGAACCTGGATCCGCGTCTTATCCCTGACATCATAAATTAAATATGAAATATTTAAAAACGAAGGTTTCTTTGACTTTTTCTGATGCCTCGTTTATTTGCTAGGTGATGGGAGAGAGTTATGATTCCCTGGGAAGTCGTGTCGTCCGCCACTTCCGCCATTACATTGACGGCAAGCATCACGTGTGGCTGCGCGGAAACTTCTGCGACGAGGATAGCAGACTGTGTCAGACGGCCAAGCACCAGGTACTTCATGAAGTCCCCTCCAATAAATCCGTGATCACAGACTCCCTCAAGAGTGCAATAGCTTCCAAACCTTGTAGTTCGAAATTCCAAAACAATAACGTTGACATAGTCGTAAACGGTCCCCAGTGTAGTTCTACCTCTAACAAACGGAAAAGACAGTGCTCTGGCTCTGAAGAAGACGGCGTTCCCTCCAAAATGTCCACCAATACCTATCTTCACGTGTCTCCGGACGAGCTGGACACCTAAATCATTTTGTAGCTAGAAATAACCCCGACTTGTGTTGGCCATTCCAATCATTGTCCTATTATTGGTGTTTCCGTCCATCTGTTCTATACAACAGGAAAAAACCACACACGGATGGAATGATCAGCCATGTATCATTCAAAATCCGTGTCTTATATATAACATTTGTGTTCAACTCCCGCAAAAACTTTTATTATAATTATTGTGATATTTAATCATATGTAAACATATATATCTACTATAGAATGAAATATAGTACATGTGTTTTTCCTAAGCATTCTTTGATAACTTGGTGACCCTTTCTTAATATATACCTCAAAATATTACTAAACTCTGTCCACAGATATTTATGCAGCACATTTTCTAAAATTATTTGATACTCATAAATATTTCACGGTTAAAAGTACGATAATTAACTAGAATGAAAACTCCAATTAATTTTCCTATGAAACGCCCCATATATCTTGTCGGGTTGAATAACGCGGCTTAAAAAAGTCTACGGAAATTTATTTTGCATTGCAAACGACATAAAAATACCCGAATGATACGTAACGTTGCAAAATTGAGCAAGATGTTTCCGAGAGGCTTTCGAATTGGAAAACATGTCAGATTTTCCCCAATATAAATCTTTGAAAGCATGGTAAGAAACTCGTTCTGTTTTTAGCTGTGAATTTCCCCTGGTAAAAAGAGTTGACGTCGATTGAAGAAAAAAAAATGAAATTGAACTTCTTTGATTTGTATGCGCATTTTCGTTAAAAATCGTCAAAAAGTAACGGAACTTGCGTTACAGTATGCATGTAGTTTAAGGCCCTGAGCGGAGCACATTATTCCAACAGTGATTGAGTGATCATTACGTCACTTAATTTCCCGTTTAGCGCCAGCTGAGTATGGACAACTCCCACTGTAAAAGACGAGGGCGGCATCTGTTGACATCGAAAAGTTACTTTTAAAGAGAATCACCAGAGAAAGCATTTTATTGTTTATATATTTACATCTTTCTATCAACAAATTAATAAATTGCTCGGAAAAAGTCTGAAAAATTAAAAAAAGATATTGCTATATAAATCAGTACGTTAGATATAAAGAAACAGCAAAATCGTCTCCTATGAGAACTTGAGTCTGACATCATCATGATTTTTTCGTGTAGTCCGCGATTTTTCTTAGGTCGCTGAAGGTTTCGACCAATGGATGAACGGGGTGTGTATATTTCAGTCCTGTCAGTTTCTACAGAGCTATGAAGGTAGAAGCTATCTCCGTAATAAATAGAGGGAATAATACTTTGTGGATGTAAATATCGACTTAAAGGAAATTAAGGAAGTAGATTTGAATGTGGACCAATATACATCAATTGAAATTGATTAATATTGAAACTCTAACTGCATGTTATTACTTCCCAAAAATATTTTGTATATTTCTTTTATAATATTTAATAATAATTAATTTTAACGGGACAAACCTTACTATATTTAGGTCACTTTCTTTCGTTCTTCTTCAATCATTCATACAGTAATGATACTGGTCATTAGCCGTAGAATTTGGAATAAACTAACACGGCTGATTTACTGCCGTGTTCTCTTCTGAGGGATCATCTCAAAGGTCCAGAAGAAGCATCTGTGTTGGCACATATAACGTGATATACAATTTTATTTTGTCCGGTATGTGTGTTTGTGTGTGTGTGTGGGGGGGGGGGGGTAGATGTACATGTAAATTATGTAAACAGGCAGCAAAACATGCTTTCACATGGAATTTTTCTGGTCAGTGAAATCTAAAATTCACCAAAAGACAGAATTACATTACACCTCCCCTCATCCAGCCCCATTATATTGATATTCTTTAATCTTAAATAATTATTTTATTTAGAACTACATTTACAATTAAATCATAAATGTGTGGCATTTATAAAATGATGACAATACATGTATCATGAAATCACACGATCATTCAATTTGCATACATTACAATCTTTCCAAAAATTTCACATGAACCTGAGACAACAGATGCCCCAGTGAACAGCAGCAAACATTTTGGATCATTTAAGCAAGTTAAATTTGATTAAATGCCACCTTAGTGACAAAGACACAGAATTTCAGTGATAAATATCTGAGTAAATTGCTTCTTCACTTCTCTACATGTTACAACTTCTAAGGCCAAATAAATATATAAAGCAAAAATCAACAGACTCATTCTAATAAATAATGTATTTGACAGAAAGTGATTGATCCTGAAATTCACAACATCACAGCTAGTGGCGCCGGATCTTCTTGGACGAGTCCTCGTTCTCTACCTCCATAGCTTCCTGTATAGACACCGGGGGCGCCACATACTTCAGCAGGGAATTGTGGGACATCTGGCCGAACAGAGTGGCTAGAAGGGCTACTCCATACCCTGTGGCTCGTTCTCCCTGTTTAAAAAAATTACATGTACATTAATTAAATACAAATATACTGAAGGATCATTGCAGAGTAAATGTTCCTTTATCGGAGACCCAAAATAGACAAGATCATTCATCATGTATACCGGTTCTCTGATGTTAAGATAAGTTAAACTTATTCTATAGAGCTGACTCACGTTGTATACAGGGGCTGCCATATCAATGTGAAGCCACACCCCAGGATAGTCGAAGCCGAGGTTGGACGCAATGTAGAGACCAGCACAGGAGACTTGGGCATTACTTCTGTCCTACAAACAGGTACAGCTTCATGTATTAACATCTACATGTACCTTTCCAAGCCTTCAAATTGTTCAGAAAACTACACATTTTCTCAAACTAATAATTTAATTAGTATTGTACAGGAATTGACTCCTTTAAAAAGCTATAATCAAATATACCTTTTTACCATTACTCATTTATCGATAAAGGGGACAACACTACATTAATGTATTTCTTATGCAGGTACATACATGTATATAGTTTGAATATTTATAACAGTATTTTTACCACCAAGATGTTTTTGGAGAGCTACAGTTTTGTGGCAATACCACTGATACTTTGACTATGAGATATAAGTACGTACTGCCACAGAGTTTTTGGCATCCGCTATTGCACTGTTGAATTCTCTGAAGTGGAGTTCGGGAGAGTAGGGCATGGGGTGGACCAGGTCGGCCGAGTTCTGCCCCGCCTTCACACACCACAGCTCCATGTTCTCATCATTGGTCACGATGCTGCCGTGGTATTTACCTAGTTCATGGAAAAAAGTTCAAACATTAATCAAGGCAGACTGAGAATCAATAAAATCAAAAGTCAGAAACAGAATCAGGAAAGTGGCCAAATGGCCAAATGACCCTGCAAATTCTACACTGTAGACTTTGGAAAAGTGTTCTGAGGTGTGTTCAACAGAGCAAGCGCTGGCGATTGCTCGCCAAAATTTGTGTTGTGGGTATAGGAAATTTTGGCGAGCACTTGCGAGCGCTCGCTCTGTTGAACACGCCTCAGGACTCACCAGTTGCAATTCCTTGAGCACCAGTCAGAGTTGCCATGTCAACCACCACGTCAGCTTTCAAATCTTTTCTTGCATAAGCAACCTAATAAAGCATAAGAGATCGCTCTGAAGTGTGTTCTAACTAATGATTTATAAATAGATAGAGTGATGTAACCACTTTCTTTACTGTACATAAATCAGTATACAAATGTATAAAAGATAAACCCTGAATTCCGGCTGTACAAGTGATTGGTTGGATTAATTAAGCTACATGTATTTAATGTTCCAGGTGTATGTACAAGTACTTCATAAAGTTTGCCAATGTCACAATACTTCATATGTCAAAAAATATATAAAAAAGAGTGAATGATCATAATTAAGAATTTTAAGCCAAGTCTTATCAATTAAAACACAAACTGATTAAAAAAGATGGAGAGAATCTCACCCCATCAGCCAGCACAAGTCTTCCCTCTGCGTCTGTATTGTTGACTTCCACAGTTCTGACAAATTATAAAAGTTTGCTATTCTACATGTATGTATACATCAAGAAACAGCATGAAATGCCAGAATAGATGGCCAGAAAACCACGGAATCACACTAAGGACAACCATAACAAATCACATGGGGACTTAATAACCAGTACAGTGCAGTCAAGAGAGCTTTAATGTTGAGTGTTCCATCCTTCTCTTACCTCCCCGAGTAGTGAGTGTAGACATCGTCCGTCCTTGTGGCCAGAGGGCCCACTGCATTCTCGGCCACACAAAACACTGCATGCAAATTCTCTGTAAAGCCCTAAAATCATCGAAAAGATGTACATTTAATACTAAGATCATATGACCGCTGCTACATTAGAACATTATACTGTGGTTTCATCAATATTCATGGGTATCAATTTTCGTGGATTCAATGAAAATCACAGTTTCAAGGATATGTAAATTCGTTGTTGATTCTGTCAATGCAAAATGTTAGTAGAAATCGCATTTCAATGAACATTAAATTTCGTGGATCATCTTAACAACGAAATCCATGAATATTGGTATTCAACGAATATTGATGAAACTACAGTACATGACTGTCTGAAATGATTGCTTGTTTTGTTACCAAACTAAGGTAGTGGCATATAGATGTAACAGTCTAGATTTTAAATCACATGTACATACCAGTTTTACAGCAGCATAAAAAGCTCCCAGAATTCCTGCTGCTCCTCCACAGTCACGCTTCATTCCACACATACCTTGCTGTAATGAGAACAGAAAGATGCCAAAGATTACCGTAATCCGGTGAATATAATACGCAGTAGTGTACAATACGCACCCCCCACTTTGGGCCTGAAAGTGGTGAAAAAAAGCTAGTTCGGATGTATAATACGCATCAAAAAAATTTACCAAATGGTAAATGTTAAGTATCAACAAAGCAGGTATACTTTGTATACACGCTCAATTTCATCGCGGAAATACACTACCGGAAATAAGAAAATAATTTTTTAGATACGAATTTATTGTAACTAATACATCGCGGTAATATCTTTATTTCATAATCAATGTTTTAAATAGAACTAGTATTAAATATTCTACCGTAAATAAAATCAACTACTTTTAACAAGTGTTATATAATTGTTTAGTCATTACAACCCCTGTGTAGTGAAAAACGGCCGGAGAAAACGCCATCATAACGGACCTAATTAAATTCTTAATTGATGCCAATCTAAGTGATCAGTTAGAGGCCTGGAACATATTAAAATATGTATACAAATAGTTGTGTTGTGTATAGTACACTTATAGCCTAAGGGAGTGTCTGAGATAACCAAGGTGTCAAGCGTAGCGGTGGGGAGCACAACAATGGCTTCAATTAATGGAATAGGTTATAGAATCATTTATATTCATAATTATTTGCAATAAATCAATTATTATTACATGAAAATGGTTAAAAATGAGCCAAATGATGTGTAAGCTGTTTTTGAAGATCGGTTACAAATAGCACGTGGCCATCCAAGCCCGCATTCTATTAATAACAGCTGTAATGGCGGCATACACGGAGATAAAGAATGGGCAGTTCAAATTAATTTTTAAAGGCCATTTTAAGACAGTTTATTGATTAACAGACTTTAAGTATACACTTTCTTTAATAACATGCTATAACAATGATTTCCTAAGAGTTAAAATTAATTATATGTGATAATGAAGAAATGTTACGATGTATAGCGGGGTATCGGTTCTTGTCTGCGGTCAGCATAGATAATACGCCAGTATGATACCCCGTGCTTCACATAGGGAAAAATATGTCAAAATCCTATAGGGATGTATAATACGCACCCCTTTCTCACAGTAAAAAATGATGGGAAAAAAGTGCGTATTATATTCACCGGATTACGGTATGCAGATAAGTATTGAGAACTATTAATTCTATTATATTTTGTATGAATAATACCTACCCTGGCTTTGATGCAGAGTCCACCAGTGTCAAACACAATCCCCTTTCCGACCCAAGCAATGTTTTTGGTGGCGCCCTCTGGTCTGTAACTGAGGACAATCAGAGCTGGGGGGTGCTCGGCGGCCCGTCCTACATTGTAGATACCTGTCCCAAAAGAAAACACCCAATTAAATCCAACAATTTAAACTGGGTCAGTGGGAGATATCACACATATGTATGGACTTGTTAATTGTCACAAGTCTTTTATCAAAAGTGTTCCATAGATTTGAATATTTCAATGCTCTTAATGCTTTTACACTTTTCAACAAAAATATAGAGGAAACCAAACATCTTAAATGTTTGCTTCAAAATTAAGCATAAATTACCTCATTATCTCAAAGCAGCTGCCATCACAATGATCTTTAAATTTCAACAAAAGTTCTAGTTCTTGACAACTGATTAGCAAAATTTCAGGGTTTTCATCACCACATGCTTTATCATAGCATGTTAGACTGAATCACTGACCTCCAAATCCTTTCTCTTTCAGTTCCTCTCCACGAACTATAAAAGGTGTAATCTGGAGTTCTCTGGCTACTACCTCCGCCTCCTACAAATAGAATGTTCCAACATCATTTGGCACATTAACAGAAAATCACCAAGGCAGGATATCTCAAAAGAAAAAG
Organism: Magallana ariakensis; assembly: GCA_020458035.1. Taxonomy (NCBI): domain Eukaryota; kingdom Metazoa; phylum Mollusca; class Bivalvia; order Ostreida; family Ostreidae; genus Magallana; species Magallana ariakensis. Next base: position 6,425,634 of record CM035814.1, read on the forward strand.
GCTCAACCATATTGAAGCTTGAAACTAAATCTGAATACAATTAATGCATTGACAAGTCATATGTTGGAAACAGTCCTGTCCCAACATAATTTTTCTTCAATACCTTAATCACTGCTGATAGAGAGCATGAAATGATGTTCTGTTTTGAAAACTTATAGCAGCCATTAAATGATAAGCTAATAACTCAAATTCTGTCACAGCTTAAGTACTTTTTATTACTCGGTACATGTACACAAGTTATTTTACCTTGACAAAATCATCTGTATTCATGTGAGAGCAGGGCTTGTCTACAATTTCTGCAGCGAGTCGAATGCCGTGAGCCGAGGCAGACATACAGTGTAAATCATCCTTAGACAGAGGAATTTCCCTGTCCGCCCCCACCAAAAGGAACTCCACTGTCAGGGTGTAGTTGGAGGCACCCCCAGACTTGCCCGAGTACAGTGGCAGAATCCTGGCCACAGCACATCCCAACGCATAGGCATCCTTCCTCTCACACACAATCTAAACCAAAAACAAATCAGTATAGTTAAGTCATTCATACATTTTCATTCTCTTTAATTTTCAGAGATGATAAAGCAAAACTTTCAGGGTCATTGCAATACATACTTAATATAGGGTGTGTGTTCTCTTGATAAGTGTTTCTTTATGACTATCTTATTGAACTCTTTTAACTTCATGATAATATTTTCAACTTATCCATGGTCACAATTTTCACATATTCTTAGTCAATGAATGTAATCTGAATTATTACCACAACATATTCCTCCTGGTCAGTGAGACAGCCTTTCACCAGTTTTGACAGAGAGTGGGCTCGAGATGGAGTATTGTGTCTGCTGCTTTTTAAAGGTAGAGCAGCAATAGTGGCATTTCTGAGCCACAGAGGGCAGGTGTCTGTGGGCGAGGGCCTCAGGTTACCTACTGCCTGGTCAAATGTCTGAAATAGCAATCATATAGAACTAATTTGTCTTGATTTCAAGTTGGATTGACATCACACATTTTAATCTATAATTTTTATTTTTTTTCTAATTTGTCATCAAAAATAGAACTACCAGTAAAGCACTCAAACATATTATGTGATATGAAGCTAATCTATGAGCTATTTTTCTGATTCTTTTTCTTAGTTCTAATCTGAGAGTAAATTACCAGTTCTCATAATCTACAAAACTTTTTTACTCTGTTCCTTGGTTGACAGTATCTTAAAGATTACTTACCTCTTTATCCACCCTTGGAGAGAGCTTGATTTTCACATCATCAAAAGAGATACTGGTCAAGTGGGGCAGCTGTCCAACAATGACCACAGGGAAATCCTTGGGGTCAGACAGAGTCAACTTCCCCCCAAACACCAACTTCACAGGCATCTTCCTTTACCGTGTTAGGCACAAATTTGCCTCAAATGCAGACTTAACAATGAAAAGGAGGACAATATCAACTGATAATATAATATTGCTGATAAATTCTCTTTGTTGGTTCCTTAATAAGACCTCTTATCACTTAAATACAATCAAGTTCAGATGACAAAAAAAGTTTGAGTGTTTTTTATTATCTAGGCAATGTTAATATGTGTAATAAATGATTGTGATATGCAATTAATAGTACATGTATATAACTACAAAAAAAGGGATTATAAAATATTGCAATGCACAAATCCACACTGAAAATTCATAGCTCTAGTGTTACTTAAAAAATGATTACCTATTGATATTCTTATTTTTAATCCTTAGACAGTGAGCAATAATGTTTTAACAATACCCTTTAGGTTGTTCCCTAATATTATCATATAATCTATAGTCTGAGACGATATTTAATCTCAACGATACTTGAAAAGAAATATATCAGTCACTCCCGCTAAAAAATGAGGTTGTGAGAATGACACCAATTGTTTTTCTAAGTTCTCAAACATTTCATAATATTTTTGTAAATAATGAAAATAAAAATTTATTTATTTCATTGGACATCACGTGAGGATCAAAGTGCAAAGTCATGTATTCAGAAAAATCAAAAACAATACAACAGACATGTTCCTAATATGAAGCATTTTGTATCTACCCATTTATTTGATTATCACGCAATTATAGTCAACACTTGAGAATGTTGAGCAAACGAGATATTCAAATTAGCCATTATAACCCCCCCCCCCTCATTTGGTTGAGGAAATTCTGGTTATTGATCAGATCCTTTTCTCTTGATACTCAACATGACAAGAACAACCCGTGTTAAAAACACCATTTCTTTGATTATTCATTACACAAAAGCCGAATATTACCTATAATTTCTAATTTCTGTGTTAGCCTAACAGAAATGAAGGTATCATGGAAAATCCAAAATCCAAGAAGTATATTAGATAAAGCGTACCTGAATCTGTTCGCACTTGGATAAACTCCTCTTTATTGTTATTTTTTGTCTAAAAATATTGAAAATATTATGTTGATTACAATGTATATTATAAAGAAAAGAAAAAACTTATCCGTGTTTAAAACGGATTTATCTTTATTGTACGAGTTAACTTTAACCGGCGAACCAAAATTACAGCTGATTTAGAATGTTAGAGAATTTTATTTTAAAGACATGTAAAATGGTTTAAATAGAAATGGCTTATTCTGCAGAGAAAACAGGTTCAGAGCTTCCTAATAGACCTCAAAAGTTTACTTGTGAGAAACATGCGAACAAAATTCTAGGTGCTCTGAACAGCATCAGAAAGAAGCGACACTTCTGTGATGGATGGGTTCTGATTGACGGAGCAGAAATTCCCGTACAGAAGGGTATACTGGCAGCGGCGAGTCACTACTTTAGGTAAATGATAAATCATGCCACTTATTTCTGCAACAATATACAACTGTACAAACATACAAGTCCAGAATACATGTCCATTACAATCTCTTGATTTATGTACATAGCTTGAATTTAATTCAGTAATCACGTAATTGTTTGCTTTGGTGGTGGATGGCTGTGGAGATCATCAAGATGACCATGTATTTTAACATCTGCCATCTGCAGTGCAATATATATCTACGTAGACCAAAACCGTCTACTACAGAGGACAATTATATCAAAACCTAACCTTAACAGATTATCTATTACATTTACAACCCAGGTAGCATTGTTTACCACCGGACAAATGGATTTTTAGTCTGTTTGGGTACGAGTCGGTTTGGGTACAACTTCACTGGACTCCCTAGTGAGGTTTTTTAAGTGTTATTTGGGACATGCAAATGACAAACTGAAAATGGTACAACAGAGCAGAGACATAAATAACAGAGATTGGCAACTCCACCATAGCGTGTTGTGTTGTTGAAAAATGTTACGGGACCGACATTACTTTGAGAACTACTTTTTAGTAAACTGAGATAATGATCTTAAACCAAAAGTATACTGTTTTTATGAAAATAGGCATAGGTTTTAGACATTTTTGAAATAAAAAATTTAAAAATAAGATTAATATATAGAAAATATATTGACCAGCTATAAAACATTGGCGAAATCTCGGACGATGGGTAGCCAACTGCCTCCTAAAACTCCTCTTTTAATATTGTTTATAACTCATGAAAATATAATATTTTGAATGTTTTGGTAATAGCTTTTAGCTGTTTATATTTCGATATAATTGTTTATTTGAAAGATATACTGATTTAAACTGGGAACACTTTACAATAGGGACCGCGAGATTTTGCGAGATTTTGATCAGTTGCAAAGCTCTGTTATTTATGTCTCTGAACAGAGAGAGAGAGAGAGAGAGAGCAATCTGCATTGTGTATAATGACTACAGGACAACCAGCAGTATCTACAAAATGATAAAACAATTTATAGGAGAACCTGACTACAGGAGTGCAAAACCCAAGCCTAGGCTCTCATGATGTATTGGATTGTGCATCAGCTAACAGACATCCTATCTTCTTTACTGATACCAACCATCACTCAGAGGAGGAACATCAACCTTCTTGTACTGTAGGCCAGGACTACATTAATGGACCAGACATGTGCTGAGTGTCAGGACTACAATGGACCAGACATGTGCTGAATGTCAGGACTATATTGGACCAGACATATGCTAGGACTGCATTGGACCAGAATTCATTTGTACCAGATGGAAACAGGTTCTCGAACCTATAACTACCAAGTGTTGTCAGCACAACATCAGTGGACAGTTAACTTGAAGAAATCTATATTTGCTTTCAAAGCACTGTTGATTTTTTTAACCTTTTAATATGCCTTACAAATAGCTGATGCACATCTACAAATCTCTGGTTTCTAATGGAATGGGGTGGTTTGTTTGCTACCTTATTATTTGAATGCTTTTCCATTCTCATCTTTAAAAGAGTTACCTACTGGGTATACTGTATACAGGGAAGTATTCTCCCCCGTTTTTTTTTGCCCCTTTCGTCCTCATTGTCAGCGGGCAAATTTAAAACTGAGCGAATTCAAATTTCTCACATTATCTCTCTTTTAGTACAACTGTGTCCGGGTGAATTCAAGACAGGGCGAAACCGTTTGCAAGTGTAGAAGGACAAAAATAATATGGGGCAAATTGAACCCTATATACAGTAAATGCCAACCATTGATGCCTTTTACCTCATTTAATGATTTAATTAACAAATAAGACTAACAATTATGATGTCTGCACATGCTTTTGTAGATTTTCAAGATTCACATAGATGTAAGCACTACTATTTTTTTTCTTTTTAGGCTAGTATTTGACAAAGAAAATGATTGCAGTAACTCACCTGATTCAGCACCATCAAGGGCAGATAATAGACCAGGAGAGGTGGATTTATCTCCCCTACAAATTACAGCAGAAACATTTGAAATAATTTTAGATTATTTATACACATCAGAGATTGTTGTAGATGAAGACAACATACAGAATATTCTTCAGGCAGCAGATCTTCTATTACTAGTTGAGCTGAAACAGGCTTGTTGTGAATACCTTCTAAAATGTATAACTGCACAAAACTGTTTGGGCATCATGGATTTTGCCTCAAGATTCAACTGTTCGTGGGTTCATTTAAAAAGTACTCAGTACCTGGAAAACAATTTCAGGTAATGTTTTACTGATAACTGAATTTTAAAAAACAAATTTGAGGTTCTACTGTGCTTTCTATAGGAGTGCAGATTAATACATGTATTACAAGTGCTGTTTAATCATTCAATGGAATGAATCTCTTTCAATTTCTTTCTCTTGCTCTCTCTCAATTTTTCATGAACATACAGATGTAGTGAGTGACATGCAGATTTAATGTCTATAATCATTTACACAATGTATAACCTAGTTTCTTTAATTTTTTTTTTAGAGACATCAGTTACTGTGGAGAGTTCCTACAGCTTCCTGTCAACTTGCTGATACCTCTGCTATCCATGGACACACTCCAGGTTCGGTCCGAGGAAGACATTCTGTACAGCATACTGCGGTGGGTAATGCACGATGAGGAAAACCGAAAATCTCACCTACCCGACTTGATCTCAAATTGTCTCAGGGTTCAACTGCTATACAAAGATTCCGTTAACAAATTGCCAGATATGTATCCCGATATTCACAGTCTCAGGGTCATAGAAATGATTCAGGAGAAATTGAAGAATGAGACAGGGGTAACAGAGAGATCCCGAGGGATTATAAATCTGTTGATGTGTGCAGGAGGGGACACGCGAGTCATACAGTAAGTATTGTGTACTGTGCATGCAACTTGTAATTACAACACAACATTAGAAGTGTAACACAATACAGTCAAACTTTGTTATCTTAAACTAGATGGAACTGTTTAAAAACTTCGAGATATCCAAGTATTCGAGATATCGAGGGTAAATACTTAGAAAATAAGTGGTTGGGACTTAAAAATCACTTGGACATAACCATTGTATTTGAAATAACAGTGTTCAAGATATCAAAATTCAACTGAAGTTGTACATGTATGAACTCAACATTAAGATGTGGGTATGAGACACCTTGAGATATTATCATGGATGAAGGAATATCAAAATCAAAATATACTCACCATTTTAAAATTTTTAAATTGTATAGAATATGACATTGAAATGCATCTTAAAAATTATTAGAAAGCTAAAGGTTGTAAAGCCCCATTGGATTTCAAACTGGCTTGCAGATTAGTAGCTTATGTTTACTTATAACATTACACTGTTAGCCATCAAGATTGTGAAAGAAAAAATGTATAATGTTAATTTTATTGTTTATTTGGAAAGAATGTTTGTCTTTCATTGGAGGTGTCCCATACTGCCTTAAATTAGATCCGTATGATTCTGATGTTAAATGAGACAAAATGAACTAAGATTGATTGTATATTGTAATTCCATTGACAGTAATCCAGAGGAGTGCAGTGGGGTGAGGAGGGATGCCTACTGTTTCTACGTCCCGTACAATTCCACCAAGCCCGGCAGCCATTGGCTAGAGCTACCCCCCATGTCACAGTTTCGATGCTCTCATAGCTTGGTGGAGACTGGTAAATTAACATTTCTATTTCTTTCTTATTTGATATAGAGGATTTACAAATAAATGAAATCTTATGCTTAGTATCCTATAATAAGCCAGTAAAAGTACTAATTTCTTGATGTAAATAGTAACATACGGTATCCATTCACAATAATTACAATCTAAGAAAATAGCTGCTTTTCTGTGCCTATTTGATTGCATTCCAGTACTAACCTTTGAATTTGTTTCATGCCCAAAACAACTTTGATATGTGCTAAATAAATTCATGTTTTGATATTCCATTTGAAGGAGGATGCCTTTATGCTATTGGGGGCAAGGATGTAGAGGACAGAATTCTGACAACAGGTGAGAAGTTTGACCCCAGGGCCAATCAGTGGACCACAATCAGTCCAATGCATCATGCACGGTTTGGTTTTGGTTTGGTCGCCATTGATGATAATATTTATGCTATTGGAGGCAGTAACGATGTCAGAGAGCCCACCACTTCAATGGAAGTCTATAATATCTTCAGCAACAAATGGGCTCCCCTCCCAGACATGAACTTAAAGCGGGTGTGGTCAGCATATGCAGTAGTGGACAAGAAGATCTACGTCATTGCTGGTGGAATGGTGGGGAAGTTATACGAGTCAGTAGAATGTTTTGACACGAGCACGAACACCTGGGCGTCAGTCTGTCCAATGAGGGAGAGGCGCTGTGATGCCCGTGCCACCGCCTGTAGGGGCAACATCTACGTGTTTGGAGGGTTCCGACGGTATGAGTGTCCCAGTGCAATGCATGGTGGGAACAACATCAAATTCTGTGGAACTGAGATTTACAACACAGCTCTGGACAGCTGGCAGCAAGTTCCGAGACAACACGAGTTTCTGTGCAGAATGACTGATGCTTCACAGATATTTTCCGTGGTCAAGAATGGAGAAGAGATTTGGGTCATCGGAGATTTGGAGATGGATGGGCGATTTGAGTGTATCAGGGCTTACAATGTGTTCTCCAGGTCATGGCGAACCGTTTCTGTATCTGGTCCACCTAACTGTCGGGGATACCCCTGCTGCATGCTTCACATACCGAAATATGTGATCGATCTTATGGTTAAAGACAAGTGATTCATGTGACTATTACCATAAGAGATGAAACCTACATTGCCTATATATTATCATGTTGTTAGAGATTTTTATTTATTGTTTCAAGAAATGAACAATGATGCATTATAGGTAATTGGATTTTTTTTTTAATTATTCATTCTCAAAGGAGAGAGGAGTATATTGCTAACTTTTACGGCATTGTATATTATGCATATGTGACTTCATGTAAAGATTTTATTAAAAAATTTTTTTATACCAAATACTTGTTGCAACTTCAAAAGAACAGTTATCTTTGTCATAAAAAAGTTGATAAAGGTTGTAACATTCAATGTTAATTTATATTGCCTCATGTATACAGACAAGTTAGTGTATGCAGTCATCCATACATTATTGAGGTTTCAATGATTAGAATTATTCAGGTGTAGCCTACATGTATCTTATCCTGTTTCAATGATACTGTTTTATGTTTGGGTTTGTCCCATAAAGTAATGTGCCATATTAAGTGTGCTTTTTCTGATATTTATTTCAGGCATTAATGTAACCATGCAATTACAGCAGAGCAAATTCTGCACAACGCACCCGTTGTACCTCATGTCTGATCAGTAATCTATTACATGTACCAGGTAATATGTCTGATCAGTAATCTATTACCAGGTAATATGGTATACTGTATGTGCATGTCTCTGGTGTATCAGTTAATATTTTATGACGTAATGTATAAAACAATGGAACAGAGCCTTAATTTAGAGTCTGTAGCTTAATGAGTTTAGATATCCTTCGCGATTTTGATTAGTGTTGAACTCTATAAAAATAAAGCAGTGATTTCAGACATTAATTGTTTGTCTTGTATCTCATAACAGTTTGATTTAATATACCATGGTAAATGAAATCAAAATTTGATTTTCTGTAATTTTGAGAAAGTAAAACTCCTGGCCATTGATAAGCTTAGAAAAACGATTGCAATTCAATATGAATTTATTATTCATACATGTAGCTTTCATCCCTAAAATTACCTTTTATCCCATCTTAATTTTTTAGGAAAAAGAATGTTAATCAAACATTACAGTCAAATTCATTTTCATTCAAAAAGACAAATTTCAGAACAAAAAGTCATTTCACAAAAAGACAAATCTTAGAACAAAGAGACAAATTTTAGAGAAATCAGTTTTATTAGAATACATGTATAATCAAATCAAAATAAATATATATCATTGTAGAAAAACACTTGTGTACATATGTAAATGTATTATGACAATCCTTTGTAGTAACAGAATTAAACTTTAATAAATTATGTACACATACATACAAATACTTTACAGTGTATATGTTAATGTGATGATCTACATCTAGTTTATGTAAAAAGAATATACAAAACATTGGATGAAGACATGGAAAAAAAACATTCTATAACACATTTATAAGTTTAGAACATTAATATTATGCAAGTGTTGTATACTGAGTTCAATTGCAAATGACATTTTCAGAATATGTCAAAAATAAAAGCACATGTATTTAAATGTAACAGTACTTGTTATTACCGGTAATACATGCTTGATAGTCAGATATTGGACACAAAATGATACAGAAGAAGCACTCAGTCGGAGGAAATCTCTCACTTATTTTTCTCCAGGTGGAATCCTTTGTCCATCTGTTTCAGCATTTCTGTAAGGTAGGTCTGCACTGTTGCTAACGATGCCACGATGGCCGGTGAACCAAATCCGTGAGAGATCATACTAAATCGGGTCAGGGGGTGCTGAACATCTGGGTCAAGGACTGGCTGAGGGCGGGAGTTCCCAATAGGTGACCGGTCTTGATTCAGAATATCCATAAACTCTTTCAAGATCTGTTTGGATGCAACAATCATGTTCTTTCTGGCCATTTGCTCCTCTGGAACATTACTTTGGTATTTATTCACATTATGTTTGGCACATTGTCTTGAAGGAAATTCAGTTTCACACAGAAATCCAAAATCACGGGCCATTCGAATGGCCTCCCCTTCTACTAGGGATGTCATAAGTGTGACAGGGGCAGACTTCCTTCTTCCCGCTGGTAAAGCTAATCCAATCTTGTCAAGCTTCTCTCGCAAGTTCTTTCCTCCGTCTTTAGACTTTGCTCTTCTAAGAACCCCACCCAACAATGAGGCGTTGAGACATTCAGGTGCTCCCAATCTTCGCTGAATTTCTGCCACAGTTACTTTATATTTGGAAGTACTACTCAGAAGAGATAGGCGCCCATCCACAAGGCAGAAAACATCTGCAGGACCCGTGGAATTGGATAAAGCCATGTCACTCCTGGATTCTTTGTTGGGCATGATTGCTCGCTGAAATTCCATCTGGTCAGCTATTTCACGTGGAACATAGCTTGTGGTGTGGTTCTGTGACTCGTTGCTGTTTGGAGAACCACTGTATGAAGACTCGGATCCATTGTGCAGGTTATCAGGTGGATGGTTCTCATTAAACATGACTGGATGATTCTCAGTCTCTTCTCTTTGGAAGGAATTTGGTTCCGTCTTATATTCCTGACCTTGGTCTATGTTGTTTGGAGGGAAATCTGTTGACTGGGCCTGATAAAAGTTCATTGGAGGATAGTGGTCCCCATTATACTGAGGGGGCTGGAATCTCTCCATTCCTGGGGGTTGTGACACAAGGAAAGGAGGGGGAAAGAAGGGGTACTCTACAGCCTGGGTAGATGGAGGGTAATAGCCATTGTGAGATTGTATTCCATTGGATGTGTACATCCCTTCCTGCGACTGTGTGGACGATGGATAATGTCCATTAGCCAGGGACTGGGTGGCAGGGGGGTACATCCCCTGCTGAGGGAGGGCATTGTTGATTGTTGTTAAATGGACGGGGTGGGGGGAAGAATCAGAGTGTCCATTGTACATCACAGACTCCCGAGCTTCCATGGTTATCACAGCAATAAGAAGTCAACACAGATACACAGAATAATCTCCACAAAATGACACCTCTACAGAGCACACATGCTGGTCAGTCAGCTGTTGATGTAATACAGTGGACAGGTATTACAGTTGGACTAAACTTTTCCCAGGTCTGAGTCAGATTAAGGAATTCAGAAGACAGTGTTTGACCTGTGTGTCCCCAGGATATGTATATACACCACGCCTCACATAATACTCTCACACTCAAAGAGTCCTACTCCCTTTCATCATAAGTAGTTGATACTATCTCAATTAAACAGCAGACCAATCAACTGATGACACAGTCCTGATAGGAGCCACTGATAGCCACAGCTAATTACAGGTAATTGGTCAGGGTCAAAGGAGACCCACACAGGTGTGATAATGAGCTGTCAGGACAGGACCATTGTAATTAAATTATTTAATGAACTGTAAATCCATAAGAAAAACATTCCAAAGTACTGTTAATTTATTTCACATTAAAAGTTTGCTAAATCTTATGTCAAAATCATGGCACATATTTTTTATCTATATATTCATATCAAATTAACACTCTGACAATAATTTCATCAAATCTGATAAATAGATAAAAGGAAAGAAGTAAAATACATGCATGCTTCACTGTTCCTAAAACAAGTGTCTTAAACTTCTGAACAGGTGATTCCTGTAGACATTGGTTTATTTGGTAGAACTTACATTTAACTTGTAAATGTGAAAATTGGGTACCTCATGTAGTGCTGTAAATATACATTACCATACAATGTTCAATTTATCTTAATGTGTACGAGTGTGGTTTTGTTCTTAACTTTTACAAAATAATTTTGTTGTAGATTGTTGTCACCCGTTTGTCTAAACAAATTTTCCTTGTAAAACTTTAGTCATAAATATATACTTATAGCCTGTATGTTTAAATATTATTTTAATCTAAGGATAAGGCTCTCATAGGCTTCCAGACCTGTTGCCACTTGCCAAATCATGTGCTTTATTTATGCATATGTAATTATGTATATAGTTAATAAAATAATGATACAATAAATTTTTCAATATTTTAGTTTACAATAACATTTATGATACAAAATACCATAAATGTATATCACAATGACTAAATTGACTGATAGTATAATAAAATATCCTAAAATTATGTGATGCATGAAAATTTACTCTTTTCACTCATAAGTAATTTCTAATTTAACAAATATTTTATTATGCACATAAGTACATAATAGGATTGGACATCAGGCTGTGCCTATGCAAGTCCACTCATAAGTACCTAATCAACAAATGTACAGGAAGTATGTACACTATACATAACTGTACAATGACTCTAGAGTATCGCCTATTATTATTGTCATGTTTTTATGATATCCATTTAATATAAGTTATCAATTAAACTCTCTCTCTCCCCTCTCCCTCTCTCTCGTACTGTTTGCTTTTTTCCAGTGAAAAGCCTTTTAAGTAATCAAAATGCTATATAATGAATAATACACATAACTACATTTGTATTTGTATAAAGAATATTGCACCAGGTTTAGGCCTACAAGTGCTCCATTTAAATAAGTGTATGTATATTATCATAAGTAATGAGGTACAGAATTTACCAATCCTTTCATCAATACACTAGCATTTACTGATAAATAACATGCACAATTCACCATTTTTTAAATATTAGTACATACATATTTAATAACAATTGATATGATAATTCAACACATTACATAATGTGTTAAAGGGGCATGGTCACGATTTTGGTCAAATTCTATTTTGCTATTTTTATTATTTACAGTGCTTTAGGAATGCATTTTTAATGATCAAATAAAATTTGAGAGTCAGTCGCTAAGTTATAAGCAAGATACAGAGCTCACAATTTTTTGTCATGAAAACAAGGCGCGTGCTCTTTTTTGTTTACATAGGTTCAATTTACCCAGAAAAAAAAATCTTTTTCAAGCTGAATTGTCTATCTTTTTATTTATTTTAAGCATAAATAGACAGTTCCTAATCTTTAACATATTCATTTTAGGTCTAAAATTGGAATTTTAACTTCAACATTCAAAATGTAAACAAAAGCTTTGTTTACAAAGCAAAGAATTGTAAGCTCTGTAACTCGCTTATAACAGATCAAATGACATTCAAATTTTGGTGGCCCATTAAAATTGCATTACTGAATCATTGTAAACATTAAAATCAGAAAAATACTTTTTGCCTAAAATTGTGACCATGCCCCTTTAAATCTCTTCAACTCAAAGACAAAGTTAACAGTTCGAGACTGTCAACACAAAGTCAAAAATTCAAGATGGTAACATTTGTGTAATTTCACTGACTCAGAATCAAAAGCAGCAATACTTGAATATACATGTATTGTATCCTATCATATTCACACACACACCTTTTAACACATTTATTTTCTTTAAAAAATGTTACGTAAATGTACAGTATTGTATCACAGATTTTAACACATGCATGTAGCAGTATTCCACTAGTAATGTTTCTCATTCACTTCTGCAGTACACAGTGGCTGCCACTTAGTGAGTGGTCTAGTTTCTCAATGTTAAGCAATCATTCCCCATCTCAGTTTTTCAAACACATTTTAAAGGATGACCACAAAGTTAATAGATCTAGAAATTTTGCTTGCTCTGATGTTGAAATGACTAATAAAAGTGTATTTTAGAAATGGCTGTGTTTGGATTTCAATGACTAGGTATGATTTCAGTAGTTTGGAATAGCGGCAGTTTCTTGAAGTGATTGACTGTGGTTGTATGTGACAGGGTAAGGTGGTCGCCTGCTTAGACATGTGGGTTTTCTCTGGGTACTCCGGTTTCCTCCCACATTAATGACCCCCTCACACTAAGATCAGTGCCAACAAGAGATATTAATATAAGTTGTAGAACTTTATTTTCAATCGTTGTAAAATAAATAAAGTTATTTTCAATCGTTGTAAAATAAATAAAGTTCAGGGTTTTTTTTCTTGAAGTTTTTGTTTGACTAGTACAACTACAGTAGTTCATCTTCATCTCTTCGGACTGATACATTTTTTTTACGACTAGATAGTATTACAGTAGTTTGGGAATGGTGTTCATCTTCCTCTTCATCTCCTCCGACTGATCCTCGTCTTCCTCCAGTTCCTGGAAGCCCTCACTGACCTGGGTTCTTCCCATCAGCTCCAGCATGGCTTTCGATTCTGGGTCTCGTTGTAGAATGCTTTTCTTTACCTGAAAATTTAGTCAATAAATTTCAACATTGTAGAAAATACTCTATGTAAATTTGTTCAAAACAACTTCACTATGCTACATACTTCTAGCTCCTAATCCACACATCTTGGGATACGCATGGTCACTATTTCGTTCAAAATTTATTTTTCAGATTTTAACTTTTAAAATGATTCATTAAGGCATTTCTAATAGTCTTCCAAAATTTGAGTGTCAGTTGTCGAGTTATAAGCAAAATACATACAGAGCTTACAATTCTTTGTTTTGTACACAAAGCTTAGGTCATGTTTTTGTTTACATCTTGAATGTTAAAAAGAGAATTCCAAGATTAGACCTAAAATGAATGTGACAAATGTTAGTAACTGTTTATTTATGTTTAAAACGAATTGGCATATAGAAAAATCAGTTTTGGCTTGAAAAGGTATATAACTAATGTACACAAACACAGGGTACAAACCTTGCTTACATAACAAAGAATTGTGAGCTCTTTATCTTGCTTATAACTGATATACTCTACAACTGACCTCAAATTTTGGTTGATTATTAGAATTGCATTACTTAAGCATTGTAAACAATAAAAATAGAAAAATAAAATTTGACCAAAATCATGCCCATGCCCCTTTAAAATAGTAGCTTCCTGTTTATCCCAAAATTTGAAAAACATAGGTCATGAATATCCCCAAAAAAGGACAAAACAGAAGTCATTGATATTCCAAAATTTGACAGACAGAAGTCATTAAGTTTAAAATGATTTAAGAAATCAACAAACTACCTGGTAAAACTGTACTTAAAACATATGAGTGTGACCTTGGTAAATACACATTCTACACTTAGAATCATACATGATTATAATTTTGATCATAGAAGAACAGATCTTTTTTGGTTTTCATTTGATTTGATCTAGTCAGCTACTCACATTTTTCTCCTTTTCTTCATCACTATCTCCTTCCGCTTTCTTCTCCGGCCCGAGGCCCCACACCTCAATAATGTCCACCTCAAACTCGGGCTCCGCGGAGAGCTGAGGACTGCCGTACGTCGTACACTTGGGTTTGGCTTTACTGTGTCCGTGGTTAAAGCTACTGTCTATCCACAGCCCAAAGTAGTCCATCTGTCCCCCCATACCCTGAATCAATGAATAAAAGTACCATGTACGGACTGAACTTGTCATCTTGAGTATACACAATATATAGTCATTTGACAAATCATGTAAAAAGTACAGACACGATAATGTTGTAATTTCATTAGATAAGAATTGGACACGAATTCATGTTTTATATTTTGTGTGGACATAAGTACATATTTCATACCAGACCATTCAGAAGAGTTGCCTGCCCCTGATTAAGGTACATGAAGTTCTCATTATACATGGTAGGTGTGTAAATTCCATAGTGAGGATTCAGTGTAAACAGGAAACAAGAGGAGGAGCCTGAGAATTTGGAACAATATTAAAAATTATTAGATTATGTCATCAAATTAAACTTTTACATTTTAGAAATGTAGTTTTCAGTGTTCTACAACAAGAATGTAATCATCAATGTCTTTGGTTCCGTGAAAAATCTGTGAATACTATATTTCTTAAAATGTTAGAATTTCTGCTGAGTTCACCACTTCAAGTCAGATGTTCTAAATTTTTATACAGGTCTCAACTTTTTTAATATTTTCAATTCAATTTCAATATTTCAGCTTGGAAATAATGCTTTAACCTTGTAATATTCCTGAATACTATACATTGTAATAGAATTTCTCTGCTTTAATTTTCTGACAAAAAAGACATCAAGTTAAAAAAGATAACAACAATTTCAAATTTAGCTGTTGAAGGTAAGAGAAACTGAGACACAAGTCGGCCATCACAAACCTTTGTAAATGCATATCAAAGATTACATCCATACAAATGTACAAATACTGTAATGTTTATATTACCATAGAATTTTGGCCTGCACTCCCAGTTGTCTGCAGCCACGCCTCCAAACAGGTGCCCCTTCTTGTCCCTGACCACCAGAAGGTTGGGGCCTTTACTTGTGATGTGAGCCACCAGCTGGGAGAAGCTGTCCCCGTACACTGAATTACTGAACAGGAACCGCCATTCTGATTGGTACATGCTGGGCAGGTTATAGTTCAGATACAAGACAGAGTTGTGGTCAAGGACACTCAAAACTGCCTCATCACGATGTCCTTCAAACAATGGGATAGGAACCATGGCAGGGATGTTTTCCATAATCTCATTCATCTGAAATGATAACAAAACATGTTGAGTCTTTCTCAGATAGACAGAACTGTAGTTGAAATACTGGTATCCAAGAAGAACTGGATAACTGTCTTACAGAGTGAAACTGGAATAGACTTGAGAACACAGTATCAAAGAGGTTCATCAGGTGAGGAGTTTTAGACATCCATGTCTCTACATCGCTGACAATAACCCTCTCATTCTCTCCACTGGCTGTAAAAAACAAAGCTACATAATGAACCGCAAATCTTTTCATATTTAGTTAAAGTAACCAAATACAGGTACTTTTATCCATATACATTTGATAACATGAAAATCCCTTTGCATCTGTTTTGACTGTTTCAGACCAATTTACTTTCATTGTTAACAAAATTGTTTACTAGTATATTATGATACATACAATAATGATAAAAATCGCAGAGCTTCTAATAATGCTAATTTCTTTGTAGCAGCTAGTTAAAGTACAATAAGGTCTAGCTGAATACCATAAAAATCTTCTACACACTGTACAAAGATGTAAGGGACTGAATTAACTCTGAATACTCCAGTATAAATCCTGCCTCCTCTCTATCATGATTTACTTCTGTCAGTTTCTTAAAATTCACTACATACACAGCAGATATCCATTGGACTGTGCAGGAGTTGTTGACTTATCTGTGAGTTCTATCATATGAACACAAACCTAGGAAATTACTACATATTAGGATTGTGTTTAGGAATTATTGACTTACCTGTGAGTCCCTTTGTAAGGTAGGACACAAACCGCTGATTTCCCTCGGCCTCGCTATTCATGGTATGGATTCCCCTCCAGTGGGGGAGACGAGTCACATGATGCTTGTACACCACCAGCAGTCCTGTTGTCACCTACATTAGTGGAAAATATCAACATTCATAGGCAATATGAAAATAATATCAACATTCAAAGGCAATATGAAAATAACATCAACATTCATAGGCAATATGAAAATAACATCAACATTCATAGGCAATATGAAAATAACATCAACATTCATAGGCAAAAAGCACATTGCATCTCAAAATAAAAACATACATGTATTTAATTTGACATGATGTTTTGCTGATGAACACCCCCCCCCCTTTCTGAGCCAATGTGGTGTGAGGTTAATTTCACTTTAAATATTGTAAGCTTTTCTAACATATTTATGATGGTTGATTTCCACCAACTATACTGGTACATTTATTTCAGAAAGTTAAGGTACCTCAGAGACATCCTTCATAGTAATATTTCTGGAATTTTTCATCCCACAGAAGATGGTTGCCTTTTCCTCAAAGGTTCCTTTCAATGCATGGGCAGCAAACACCTGGAATTGTTGAGGAGTTACCCCATGCTTGTGCTTTGGGTTGCTGTGGTGTGTCGGGATGTGGTTTATGTACTGGAACAGATTCTTGCTCAAATCTGTGCTCAGGGGAGCGAGTCCATCCTATCTCAATAAATTACAGTAATCATCATACAACTCACTGGAAGACCAATCTGATATATTCTTTTTTGTCATTTTCCTACTGCATGGTCAGTTGATTAGATACAATAACAAAATACATGTACCGGTATAATCATTCATATCCATAAGGCCATCCTTAAAAATTAGTTTGTTTTGAATTGCCGCCTGGAGGTTTCTAGACCAAGGAGGGAGGGAGGGAATTTTTTTTTATTTTTTAAACTTGAAGTTTAACTTATTAAAAATTGGTAAACAATAATAAACATTTTCATATAAAATAAAAGTTCTTTATTTTTGCTAATAAAATTTTATCAGTGGGGGTATTTCAATGAGGTGGGAGGCAATTCCAAACAAACAACAATTTTATTTTGGCCTAAGAGCATTGATTTTGAATTTAACACAGTTATACAGTAAAACTTATTAAGTACAAATATGGATACAACAGGATCCCAGATATAGCGAAGTGTACTGGAG
Source organism: Magallana ariakensis (assembly GCA_020458035.1). Taxonomy (NCBI): domain Eukaryota; kingdom Metazoa; phylum Mollusca; class Bivalvia; order Ostreida; family Ostreidae; genus Magallana; species Magallana ariakensis. The sequence goes on from CM035814.1 coordinate 6,443,424, forward strand.
TTCCTAGCCAAATTCTTAACAAATCCTTGTTGAATCTTACGGTTTTTATGAACTTAAATATAACAAAGAAGAAGGTACAGTTTCTTGCAATATAATTATGCCCTAAAATTCAAAATTTGTTTAAATCAGACACATGTACCATCTTGAACACATGTGTGTATAAAGTACCAAGTGATGCACTTTTATTCTGTTTTCAAAAGAGAATAATGACTTCAACATTCTGTCATACATCTAGTAAGATGTAGTCAAAAATGATGAAAAAATGGCACATTTTCTCATAGTTTTTTGAAGAGGAAAATGTGTCTGCAGCCATCGCCCACAACAAAATTAATATATTTAATGTGATATATCACATGATAAAGTTAAAATGTAAATTTCATTGTGGGCAACAGCTGAGGACATAGTTTTCGATTTAAAAAACTACTGAATAATACAGGAAAATGCACTTTTTATGATATCAAAATTACCCCTGCGAAATAGGTATTAACTATTTATAGATTTTTAACTTTAAGGTATTCTTGTGTAAATAAATATTACATTTCAATTTTTTGTGATATTTTCAAAAATCACTTCGAAACAAGGGGAAATATGACTGAAACTGTACCTAGTTCAAATGATTAATGATTAAGGATACATTGGTTCCTAGAACTTATGCCAATATCAGGGCTCATGCTGCCCATCGCATTTGTCGCTTTTTGCGATTTTTAAAATATGACAGTATTTAGCCGGGCTCTGCTAATAGGCAAATTGCCAAAGTTACTACATGTATAAATAACACAGCTTCAAAAGTAAACAAAAAACTGAACAGCGTCAAAGTAAAAGCTTCCGCTGTACCAAATAGTTACACAGAGAGCCATGTTTTGTGAAATGTATTGTTTTTTGCGAATAAATTTGGCGAAGAGTGGTTGTTTTCTTATTAATTACGTGTTTTAAAAACAAGACTAATTGTATGCATTTTTGACACATACAATGCGCATGAATTTCCATGAACTACTTTACAAAGCAGTACTCTTCGGCTGCACATCGAAGAAATAGGGGATTGAGTTTATAACGCTTATTTCAAAGTGCAATGCACTGTTGATTTTACTATAGACAGACATATTTTTGCTAATAGCTTTCAAAATTTAGTCACTATCTGACCCTTTGTCGACATTAAAAGCATATGAGAGAGAGAGAGAGAGAGAGAGAGAGAGAGAGAGAGAGAGAGAGAGATTGATTGTCAGTCTTTACTGCACAATGTGCATTATACACATCAAAAGAGTCCGGCTTTCAGTCCTTCAGTACTTTGATTTGTAAAATGCGACACCCAGATTTCATTGAAAATCACCAAGCCTTTTGTTTTGATTGCATAATCTCTTCCAAGCGACAGTCTGTAGCTGAACTTTACGCTTGGCTGACTTAAGACAATGACAAAAATAAACGGGGTATCTCAGAAAGGGATCTCAGAACTAGCGATCAGCTGATCTCAAAGAGACAGAGCCTTATCAAGAAACCACATTTAACCGTACCTGAAATGACTGTGCAGATTTAAATAACTTGTCAAATTTAGAATGAAGATTCTGGATCTCTGTCTGAGTAAACACCTGCGGCCCGGGGGATCCCTTGCTTTCTGATCCACCCATTTTTCCCGTTTGTAACAGCAGCAGCTTCACGCTGGCAATGTTTACGTTTGGAGTACTTGGAATAACGATCCCGATGTAATTAAACTTTATGAATGTCTAATATGTATGAATGTAAAAATTAAGAACGACGAATAGTGCCACATTAAAAAAATCATTAACGTTTATTATAATTAATTACCGGGTATTTACTTTAATTGATGAAGTGAAAACTATCGTAAACTTATAAGAGAAAAAATCTCGAAAAATTCTTAATTACATCATGTACTGTACATCCATAATAATTATATAAAAAGTTCTGAATAAAATATTGATCGCGCCATACTATGTGTCATTTCTAAACAAGAGGCCCATGGGCCACATCGCTCACCTGAGCAACAATAGGCATGATAAAATCAGCTTAATGGAGATCGACATAATACAAAATATCTGGACAATGTAGTAATACATGTAGATATTCTTATGTTTATAATCAAGTCCCTTTTTTGACAGGATGATTTTATATTCATATCACATGTTGAGCATCGCAGTTCTCAACAAGATCCTAGACAATTGTTTATACATGGGATATAAACCTACATCAAACTCTGAACCCCTTGTGAGGCCCAAGAATCGTCCAGGGGCAAAAGTCTTAACAATTTTAAAGAATCACAAATTGGCAAAATGTTTGCATATAAGTAAAACCATATATATATTATAACATTTTAGTTTTTGTGAATTAAAAATGTTTTCCTTTGTAAAATTGGATCTTGAATGTGGCCCCACCCTACTCCTCAAGATTTTTATTTTAACGAATTTGAATCTACACTACCCAAGGTTGCTTTTACTAAAGTTACAGATTTTCTAGACAAATGGTTTTGTAGAAGATTTTTCTCCATATATTCCTATGTCAAAAATTTGTCTCCCTCCCCCCTCCCCGGTGTGACCCCATCCTACCCCCGGGGATCATGATTTGAACAAACTTAAATCTACCTAGTCCTTACCTGATGATACTTCCACATAAGTTTCACCTTTCCTACCTACTTAGTTTTAGAGATTTTAAAGATTTACTCTATATATTCCTATGTAAAAATTCGATCCCCATTGTGACCCCACCCTACCCCCAGGGGTCATGATTTTCACATCTTGATTCTACACTAGCCGAGGGTGCTTCCACATAAGTTTCAGCTTTCCTGGCTGATTGGTTTCTGAAAGGAAGATTTTTAAAGATTTACTATATAAATTCCTATGTAAAAATTTGACCCCCCCCATTGTGGCACCACCCTACACCCGGGGGTCATGCTTCTCAAAACTTTGAATCTACACTAGCTGAGGAGGCTTCCACATAAGTTTCAGCTTTCCTGGCTGATTAGTTTCTGAGAAGAAGATTTCTTAAGATTTACTCTATATATTCCTATGTAAAAATTTGATCCCCCCCCCCATTGTGGCACCACCCTACTCCCAGGGGTCATGATTTGAACAAACTTTGATTCTACACTAGCTGAGGGTGCTTCCACATAAGTTTCAGCTTTCCTGGCTGTTTAGTTTCTGAGAAGAAGATTTTAAAAGATTTACTCTATATATTCCTATGAAAAAATTCAACCCTTATTGTGGCCCCATCCAACCCCCGGGGGTCATGAACCCCGGGGGTCAGCTTTCCTTGCTGATTAGTTTCTGAGAAGAAGATTTTTAAAGATTTACTCTCTATATATTCTTATGTAAAAATTTGAGCCCTCATTGTGGCACTACTCTACTCCCTGGGGTCATGATTTTCACAACTTTGATTCTTCGCTAGCTGAGGATGCTTCCACATAAGTTTCAGCTTTCCTGGATGATTAGTTTCTGAGAAGAAGATTTTTAAAGATTTACTCTATATATTCCTATGTAAAAATTCAACCCCCAATTGTGGCCCCATCCCACCCCCGGGGGTCATGATTTTCACAACTTTGATTTTACACTAGCTGAGGATGCTTCCACATAAGTTTCAGCTTTCCTGGCTGATTAGTTTCTGAGAAGAAGATTTTTAAAGATTTACTCTATATATTCCTATGTAAAAATTTGACCCCCCATTGTGGCACCACCCTACCCCCGGGGGTCATGATTTTCACAACTTTGATTTTACACTAGCTGAGGATGCTTCCACAAAAGTTTCAGCTTTCCTGGCTGATTAGTTTCTGAGAAGAAGATTTTTAAAGATTTAGTCTATATATTCCTATGTAAAAATTCAACCCCCCATTGTGGCCCCATCCCACCCCCGGGGGTCATGATTTTCACAACTTTGATTCTACACTAGCTGAGGATGCTTCCACATAAGTTTCAGCTTTCCTGGCTGATTAGTTTCTGAGAAGAAGATTTTTAAAGATTTACTCTATATATTCCTATGTAAAAATTTGACCCCCCATTGTGGCACCACCCTACCCCCGGGGGTCATGATTTTCACAACTTTGATTTTACACTAGCTGAGGATGCTTCCACAAAAGTTTCAGCTTTCCTGGCTGATTAGTTTCTGAGAAGAAGATTTTTAAAGATTTACTCTATATATTCCTATGTAAAAATTTGAGCCCTCATTGTGGCACCACCCTACTCCCTGGGGTCATGATTTTCACAACTTTGATTCTTCATTAGCTGAGGATGCTTCCACATAAGTTTCAGCTTTCCTGGCTGATTAGTTTCTGAGAAGAAGATTTTTAAAGATTTACTCTATATATTCCTATGTAAAAATTCAACCCCCCATTGTGGCCCCACCCCACCCCTGGGGGTCATGATTTTCACAACTTTGATTCTACACTAGCTGAGGATGCTTCCACATAAGTTTCAGCTTTCCTGAATGATTAGTTTCTGAGAAGAAGATTTTTAAAGATTTACTCTATATATTCCT